>JAHUZM010000411.1:0-39196 GCA_019925275.1 Mytilus edulis
ATTATTTTACAATAAATAAAATTTGGTGTTTTTACTGTCTTCTGATTGGTTAAAAATTATTGTTTTATTTTCAATGTTGTCAATTTTGATGGCGACACGCCCACTCTGACGTTGTGTATTCATAGGCCAACATGTGTGTACGTTGTTATTGCTAATATAAATAATATAAAAAGTTCTTTGAGCCTTATTTTTGATAGAAATTTATTTATAATGAATGGCAATAATTTATTTTGGTTTTATGGTTCAATAAAATCAAAATAGATAAAAGCCATTCATTAAATAAATCGTGCATAGAACTAAAGAGTCATAGAATATTCGGACTTTATTCTTGCTTAAATCATAGGCTAACAGTTGGTTGATTGATTGATTGGTCATGTTTGTTTAACGCCCAATGGCAAATATTTCATGAATATTCACAAAAGTTCCTTTCAGAGCGACGACAAATTTTCACAATTTCACATTTTCACAATTTCACATTTTCACAATTTAACATTTTCACAATTTCACATTTTCACAATTTCACATTTTCACAATTTCCTTTTATTGTTTTAGTTGATGATGAAACAGCTTTCATTCTAACAACTGACGCAGACGTCAAGTTTACACCAGACTCAGTAGAAGCGTTACTTGACTTAATGACACGTGATACTTCTGTAGGTGCTGTTTGCGCACGCACACATCCTCTCGGTGAAGGCCCGCTCTATTGGTATCAACAGTTCGAATATGCTATTGGCCATTGGTTTCAAAAGGTATAAAATGAAGTTAAGCTACATAAGTGAAAAATGCATCATGAAAATAAAATAAAAAGAATTATAGATGTAGGATACATGTCAATGACTAGACTCCGGGAAGGCTCGGCCAAATACTTGTATTAATGATACAATTCGGGCAGGTTTGACCAAACTCTGGTATTCGAGTGACACTTCGGGAAGGTTCGGTCATAGACTGGTATTCAAGTTACACTTCGGGAAAAAAAACTGATACAAAACAGTCTTTGAAAAATTCTGGTGTATTTAGGTTTATACTGGTAGACAAAAAAAACTCTGAAAACGCCAAAAATTGTGACTATTAGTGACTGAATCTGATTCGTTAAAAACTTGCACTATACGTACATGTACTGATTGACTTTTACACAATGTATAATTTTTTCAAAACGCGAAAAATAGTATCGGATATCCGCGAAAATAAGTTGGTTTTCAGTACAAATGTAGTAACGCATAGCTGTATTATATCAATAGGCTGCAGAACATGTGTTAGGATCAGTGTTGTGTGCTCCTGGATGTTTCAGTGTATACAGAGTCCGAGCTTTACGTGACATTATACCTACGTACGCCTCTAATGTAGAGAAAGGATTGGAGTTCCTCACCAAAGATATGGGAGAAGATAGATGGCTCTGTACACTTATGGTAAAGACATTTACAATGCAGTGTTGTGAATAATGATATGATTTTAATCTGATTGTATGACAAGAAGAATTGTGGTGTCCGTGTCTCCTATATTGAGAAATTTGTAAAAAAAAATGACAAATAAACAGTTATTAGTCTTGAATATTAAAATTCAGGATTTTTTTTGACATGCACAAATAAGAGATTGTCTGATATTTGCACGGTTGTGTATTCCCAGAATCATGCCATTTGAATTCTGTCTAGAATTTCATTTAGTATCTTATTTTGGTGCATCTATTTTATGCATTACCATAAAGATATTTGTCAATTATTAACAATAAGTGTTCCTTACACGTGTTTTCCTTTATAGAGCTAAATACAAAATTGATAATACTATTTTTTTTAATTAAGTTGAAAATAGGTAAAATGGCCAATAACACAATGCTCAGATCATCAATTCGTTTATTCTATAAAATTTAAAATATATCAACAGGTACAAAGTGGTTGGAGAATAGACTATTGCGCAGCTTCGTGCAACTATACAAATTGTCCTACGGAGTTTGACGAGTTCTACACACAAAGGCGACGATGGATAGGTTCCACGATAGCTAACCTGTACCTCTTACTAAAAGAGGCCAAAATTGTGCGAAAGTTAAATCAGGGAATATCAATCTGGTTCTTAGTTTATCAAGCAGCATTGCTGGTATCTACTGTTTTAGGACCAAGCACCGTAATGCTTATCATATCAGGTATGTCGTGTTCACCATTCTCCGTATCATGTTCAATGTTCCTTTTGTCATGTTCATCGTCCAAAATCATTTTCATTGCTGTGTCTTGTACATCGTTCTTTGTTTCTTTGTGTCATGTTTAACTTTCTGAAAACAATTTGATTGCTGTGTCATGCAAATCGTTCTTTGTGTCATGTTCATCGTTCTGAAAAACAATCTGATTTCTGTGTCGTATACACCAGCAATTTGTTTTCTTCACTACTAATTCATTTTATTAAAACGTAAACAACACAAATTGGTCAAGCTTGCTGTCAGTTGTCTATCTAGAACGAAACAAAAATATCTTTCTTTTATAGGAGGATTAGCCTACGCCTGGGGATTAGAAGTTATAACAACAGTAATCGTACAGTTTATTCTGATTGTTTTGTACGGAATAATCTGTATAAAAACTTCACAGAAGACACAGTTACTTGTAAGTCGTGTTGGAGGATGAAAAACACTACTTCATTGAATGGAAAATGTGCAAAAATCTAGAATAACATTTTTTACCTACTGATATATTTTATAACTTTGCTACAGGGTTTAGTTCTGATACAAATTTGCAATCCAAAGTGTAAAATTTCTTCTTTTTTTTTTTAATTGTGGAATTTTTAAAACCTGTAGATTCTGCAATCAAAAAAGCTCTAAAAATTGCTAGGAACATTCTGTAAGCATATCATAAGTTATTTTTCGACTATAGTATTGGACAAATTTAATTTCAAAGAACATCTGTCGGTCTAAAACTTGTTATTAATTGGAAAATAAATGTAGGAGTTGCGTTTCTAATGATACTCAGTATACTTTAACGTGAATAAAGTAATATACCAATGATAAATAACTTGTGAGTCTGTCTAAAACAGGTATAACCACAAATATGTTTTCGCAACAAATAAAGACAGCAACACAATAAACACACGATATCACTGCTTGTGTCAATCAAACTCAGACGGCTGCATTATAACAACATTGTCTGCATTGCACCAAATTGATTAGATTTTTTTTTTTCGACGTCTTATGAAGAAACATTTCTTTTGCTTTGGCTTTCTAAACCATTCTTTCTAAATGAGAGAGTGAAAATATATAATATGAAGACATTATAGACTTACCTAATATTTAAAGGACTTGAAAAGTATTATTTCTTTGGAGTTCCATACCATTTATAATTAAATGAAAGCATGAAAAACATATGATGACGCAACATTCAAAACTTGCATAACTGTGTTAAAAATTGAAATAAAGAAAGTATCCAAGTTTTTTTAAGGTCTACCTCTCTAAACGAAAGAGTACAACATTTAAAAATGACGCGATATTCTAGTCTCATGTGCTAACAAATTGAGTATATAAAATTTACATTAAATTGATCATTTTTATTGTCTTGACAATTCCATTTGATTATATTTTTCCTTTTATAGACGCTAAAATTTTTGACCTTCGCCTACGCCTTGGTAATGATGGCCGTGGTTGTTGGTACAGCAGAACAGATTGTAGAAAATCTAGCTAATATAAACAACAAACCGTACCAGGACGGAAACGATACAGTAAATCCAACATTCAGCCCTGATGGTACGTTTTTGGATGTGGGCATTGTATATTAATGCTTGATTTTAACACAGGATTTTCTTGCTGCGTTAAAAATTCGTTGGTGGCCTTCGGCTGTTGTCTGCTCTTTGGACGGGTTGTAGTCTCTTTCACATATTCCCTATTTCCATTCTCAATTTTAATGACGTTGAAGAAGAAATTCATGTTTTCCTTAAATGAGGAATTACTAAAGCTTTACGTAAAGCAGCTGAAAAGAAATGTAACTACTTTTTATACAGGATTTTATACAAAGAAATGATATAAAAGACGACGAATTGTAGTGAATTTTATCAATATATAATATTAGGCAGCTTCCTGCTTCAGTCATGTAAAGACATAAGTACTAAAGAGGGTGCATTCAGCAGCTGTTTCAGTATCATTACCTTCCTTACTATATCTGATAATTAAGTTTTTCTTTCACAATGACAACATTTATTAGCATTCTCTTTTTATTCTTATATACTTTACTGACATTGATTTTACTTTTATTTCAGCCATTAGTAAGGATTTTCCAATTTCCATAACAACGGTATATTTTGGTTGTCTCGTGGGCCTCTTTTTCGTGACTGGATTATGTCATTTAGATGAGTTCACCTGTCTGTTCCAGGGACTCTGGTTCCTTCTTTGTACCATCCGGGTACATCATGTTGATTATTTATAGTGTTGTAAATATTACTGATAGATCGTGGGGTAAGTCATTGAAAAAAGTAAATTCACAAAAATACCGAAACTCCGAAGAAAATTCAAAACGGAAAGTCCTTAATCAAATGGCCAAAACCAAAAGGTCACACACATCAAACGAATGGACAACAACTGCCATTTGCCTGACTTGGTACAGGCATTTTCTAATGTAGAACATGGTGAATTGAACCTGGTTTTATAGCTAGCTAAATAGTTATCAAAGGTACCAGGATTATAATTTAGTACGCCAGACGCGCGTTTCGTCTACATAAGACTCATCAGTGATGCCATATCAAAATATTTATAAAGCCAAACAAGTACAAAATTGAAGAGCATTGAGGATCCAAAATTCCAAAAAGTTGTGCCAAATACGGCTAATGGTAATCTATGTCTGGGATAAGAAAATCCTTAGTTTTTCGAAAATTCAAAGTTTTGTAAACAGGAAATTTTATAAAAATGACCACATCATTGATATCATGTCAACACCGAACATTTTCGTTGACATTGCTGGTAACCTATCAATTTGGTATATAACGATGATAATTCGGTTTTCACTTATTCGAGATAAGAACAGCGTATTTAGTGTCAAGAAGACGAATTTAATATCAAATGATTCAAACTTTGCGTACTTCAAACAAAGGTCTTGGTAGTCACGTGGTCTAAGGAGTCGAACGACCGAATCACTAGCCTGTCAACACTGAGGTTGTGAGTTCGAATCGTGCACGTGGCTTCTGATGCTGTAGATATAATCTATCACAAAGACAAAAAAGATAATACCGTATAGCGGGTTATTTTCGCGGGGTGTAAATTTTCGCTTATTTTCGCGGATAGAACAAAATCGCTAAAATAAATTCCGCCAATTTAAAAAGTGTACATGCAAAGGTAATGTTAAAATGTTGAATCCGCCAAAATAATAACCGCCAAAATTTTTCTTATACCCTTGTTCAATGAAAATCGCGAAATTTTACACCCGCGAAAATAACCCGCAAAAAGATAATATTTCGACACGAATCATCACTGGTTATGCTGTGTCCTTCTGTTGGATTGTGATGAGTACAAAATTTTTTCACGCCGCATCAATTATGGTGTATAAGACAGTTGGTGACAAAAAGTAACAACACATGCTGACAGTCAGCATAAACAATGTAGTGACTTGTCACCCTGTGATTTATATTAGAATCAATAGATGCTGGTTGTTTGTTTTGTTGTTTGTTGTCTGTTTTTAATGTATTATAACACAGTTTCATCTTTATTATTTATTGGTTTTAGAGCTTGAAATATTGTACATAGAAGTCTATCTTTTAAAAGACTATCTTTACCTATACATGTCGTAGATCGCGGTCTCATTGAAACTTTTTTAGAAATATAATACCTCAGTCTTTAATACATTTAGGGACACGTGAAGAAAAACAGGAGAATACTATGAAGAAGGCCAGTTCATGTATGAATATCTCGGCGCTATTCTTAGACAGATATTTTTGTAAGTAAAACAGAGGGTATTTCAAAGGCTGTATTTTGTTCGTACAAAAGTTTAATTCATTGATTTAAAATACAAAGTTCTAATCAATATTTCATTTACCATAAAAGAAATATCATTATGCAATTGGCTGAAAATATGATTGACAATATTTCCCGATGAAATATTTGCCACTGAACGTTTAGCAAATACGAATTAGTTCCTCAAAATCATTCTTGATATACATAAAATATGTGTCACTGGACGTTAACAAATAAAAATCCGGTTCGGTTTTATATGCCTTTATCTAACAGATATCAATGGATACGATTTTGGTGCCAATTAATGGTAAAAACATAAGCTGTCACATATATTCCAATTTTTCCAAAACCAAAAAACATTCAAAATAAAGAAGCACAAAAGCAAAAATGAGATACATCTTTACACCTTATCATTGATGTTAAAAATAACGAATGATAAATGTGAAGAAAAATAAATCATTAGGCAACCTTTTGTTAATTTTTTATTTATATAATCAGCTGCTGTGACAAACGGCATGACCAACATGACAGCAAGCACCAACGAACATTGAAACGTCAGACATACCATACAAGGCCGGAAACGGGTATTTCGGAGGCAAGTGACATAGAGGGAAGTTTTACGAGATCATGGCAAGGAAGACCAAGTGGAACCATTTATGAGCTCAAGAAAGCAGAGAAGATCTTCTCAATCAAGGTATTGACGTTGCTCATTATTGAAGGCCGTACGGTGACCTTAGGTGTTAATTTCTGTGTTATTTGATCTGCTGTGGAGAGTGATCTCATTGGCTATCATACAAAGTGGGGTGTCCGTTTGGCTGTGTGGGATGTACAAGTACGTAGCAACGTCCGGTTTGAATAAGGGACTTTAAATCCGATGTCTTGAGAAAAAAAGTGACCCACTCTCTACTCAAGCTGGTATGGTATCGTTTTACCTTTTTGTAACTGTGTTTCACCAAATAAGCGTCCCTGTTGTGTTTAAGGTAGCACAATAGTATATAAAGATTTGTTCACTACCAATCAGACAACTTTTAAACTGATGTCATTTCATCTTTCTTTATATTTTATAATTCAGATTTCCAAAAACATCAATAGAACAAATTTTATACCCAATTGAATGTATTGATCTCTTATGAATTGATGTTGCAAACTTCATTGAAGATTTATGAGAGAATGAAATACAATATGAAAAATCTGAGACACGGTTTTGGAGGTCAAACTGTGTTGTGTAGGAATCTATAAAATATTTTGGGATGCTATGAATAACAAAAGAAGCTAAATTCATTCAAGGATTGACATCACAAATAAGCAACTAATTATATAACAATATATTATGTAATAATTTATGTCATAATGAAATTATCACAATTTGAAAGATTATTCATTCTTCTTTCTTTTGGTACTCAGTAATAAAATTTAAAGAAGGATGAGTGGAATTACATCAGTTTTAAGATGTCTGATTAGGGATGAAAAATCTTTGTATTGTGGTACCTTAATATGTGTACCCTGTCGTATTAATATCTTTAAAAACAGCTAGGGTGTCTTTCGGATACAATTTTCTTTTAATTTTTAGTCAGTTACGTAGTTTAGAATTACTTACATATATAAATGTGAATCATCTACATTAAAAGCGGTCTCTGAGGCCAAGTTGTCTAAGTAGTTCCATCTATTGTTTAATGTAAAGATTTTAGAACACTGCTTTTGTGAGTTGTAATCGTGTACGTAGCAAGATCGTTCGACTCCAATCTTAGACGACGGGAGTTTCCTTTCGAAAGTTTGTTGGTTCCCTCAGAAACTTCGGCTTTCAACTAATAAAACTGTCACACGTTAGCAAATAGTGCTTAAATTTACTTTCAACACCAGCGATCAATATCAATTAATAAATTCGTAATTTCTTGTTCATTTGAATTGACATTAATTTCGTTTCCCCCTCGGACGTTATTCATATACAATGCTAGAGATGTCAACAAGTTTTCTAGTACTGCTCGGTAATATTGAGTTGGGAATACCAAAAACGATACTCGACTAATCATTTCTTGTTACACTATTGCTGTTCCTTTTTATAAAATTTATCTTTTGGGGGAACCCCCTTTGGAAAATAAAAAGGGATAAAATTGTTAACTAAACTAGAATACATTTTTTTTCGAATACTTTTGTTTAAATAAAAATTATCATTTAAAATGTTCCCGAAGTACGTTAGAATTATGAAATTATTTTAATTTCGACTTTTTTGGCCTTTTTAAATTTTTTTTTTATTCGAGGTCATAGGGGTCTTTGTAACACCCTCGTCTTTATTACTAAATTTTGTCCCGGGTTCTATATGAATTTATTTTTTTTTTTATTTTTGGGTTGTTTTTTTTAAAAAACCCATATACTTATGGGGAAGAAGATGAAATTATCAATTTAAGAGGTTTTTCCCAAAAATAGACCCCGGGGGTTTAAAGGGATTTTTTTAATTTTTATTATTTTAAGGGGGATTGGATGGAGTTTAAAGACAAAATGGGAAAAAAATAAATAAAATTAAAGGAAAAGATATTTTTTGGTGGAAAAAATTAAAATAAGAAAAATTAACCCAACAATGAAGAAAAAAATGGTATAAAAAAATTAATGCAAATTTAAAAACCTTTTTTCCAATCAACTCAGTATATTTTAAACAGGGAAAACAACAGTTAGTTCGTAAAGCAAAACGAAAAAATTTTTACGACACCAAAAAAATAGAAAAAAAATTTTTAAAATTTACCCCCCAAAAGGGGTCCGCCCAATTTGGCTCAACAAAGGTAAAACCAACTTCCAAAAAGTTGGGGAGTTCCGTCTCTGGTACTAGCTTGCGAAAAAAAAGAAAACATTTCCTTACTTTCCAAACATAAGACAAATTGTTTGAGGAGCCCCCAAAAACAAAGCCCAAAAAAAAATTAAAAAAAACTGGCCGCCAGAGTAAACCAATTATTTTTCCTTTCAACGAAAATGTAGCTTATTCAAGAAACTTTTAGAAAACAGTTCAAGAAAGTATGCGAAAAAATTTTTAAAAAGAAAAAATAAAAAAAAAAACCGAGAACTATTTAGAAAAAGAAAAAAAGATCCCCCAAATTTTTTTATAGGGGCCGTTTCCTTTAAGAAAATAGATTATGAAATCTCAATAAAAATTGACGTGAATTCCATAATGCTTTCTCGTAATTAAATTTTTTTATAATTTTTAACGAAAGAATATTTTTTTATTTTTTAAAATTCATGAATTCCTTTTTTATTTGGGAGTAAATTTTTACAAAATATTTTCTAGGAACCGTTTTTTGATTTTATGAAAAAAAGAAAAAATTTTTCCCCCCAAAAATAAAAAAAAAAATAAAATTTTCTTACAGGTTCACACTTCTTGGGAACAAAGTTGTACAAAAAATTTTTTGATTTAGGCAAATATCTTTTTTCCCTTTTAGTTAATTTTTAAATAACAATAAAAAATTTGCACAAAAATTAGTCCCCAGAAAAAAAAAAATAATCCCCCCTGAGGATTTTGCCCTTGGTAATATTTCCCTACTCCGACTTCTAAAAATTTTTTCACACAAAAAAATTAAAAAAATACAAGAATTAAATTTTGTACCCAAACATCTTTTCTACAAACACTCATAATACCATGATCGACCAAAAAATAAAGTATGAAGCGAAAAACTTGGGTCCAAAGTTCGAAAAAACCCAATTTTAAAAATTTAGATAAAATTTTTCCCCGTGTAAAAAAGAATACAATTTTAAAAAAAAAAATTTTTTAAATTAATTTTTCAAAAAAAAAAATTTGAGTAACAATGGGGTTGATCAATGAACCCCCCTAACAACCAATTGGGAAATATTGTGGAAAAAGTAGATACCGGTTTGAAAAACATTGGTCTCATAAATAAATCATTTTACAAAATGTCAATAAAAAAAACAAAAATCGGAACATTAAAAAAGTTTTAAAAGAAAGATATTGAGAATGAATTGGAATTAAAAAGCAGGTACATTTTGAAATGTAATCTCTCAAATCATTATATTTGGGAATTGGTGTGAAAGGTTTTTTCTTGCATTTGCAAACCCCCCATTTGTTTTTTTTTTTTTTTTGTTTTGAAAACCCCTTTTTTGCATTTTTTTTTTTGTTTTTACGGGTTTAAAATTTTTGGAAAAAAATTGGTTTTAAAGCCCCCCCCCAAAAAAACAACGGTTAAATCCCCTTTTTTTAAACTTTTTTTTAAAAACCCCCCTTTTGGTTTACCCAACAATTTTTTCATAAGGGTTTATTGCTTTTTTTTTTTTTTTAAATTAAAAAAGATTTTTTTGGGGAAAAAATAACAAATTTGCCATTTTTAAAACCTAAAAACAAAATAAAAAACGGGGGGGAGGAAAATTTTTTAAAAATTTTTTTAAACAATTTTTTGGTTTTTAATTTTTGGAAAAACCATACCTTAAGGGGAGATTTCATTTACTTTTTTTTATTTTTAATTCCTTTTCATTTTTTAAAAAAAAGGGCTCCCCCCTTTTTTTTTTAAAAAAAACGTTTAAAAAAAACCCATTAAAATTTACTTTGAGGAAACCCCCCCAAAAAAAAAGGGTTGTTTAAATTTTTAAAAAAACGGGTTAAAAAATTTTTATGAGAAATTTTTTAAAAAAAATTTTTTTTCAAGGTCAAAAGTTAATATTTTTTTTTAAATAACATTTAAATTTTTAATTTTAATAAAAAATTTTTGTTTGGAAAAAAAGTTTTTTTGTTCCTGGCTTTTCTAAAAAGTTGGCCCCAAAAAAAATTCTTAAAAAAAATTCCAAAAAAAAAAGGGCCAAAAAATTTCCCCCATGCCAAAAAATTGCCTTTGGGGGGGGCTTTGGTTTTTTCCCTTTGGGGGATTTTTGGAAGAAATTTTTTGGGGGAAAAAGGAAAGAAGGGTTTTTTCTTAGTTGGTTTTTTGTTTAATTTAGGGTGCCCCAGGGTTTTCCCCAGGGGCCAAAGGCTCTTGGTTTTTTTCCTTTCCCCAAGGATTTGGCTATACTTTTTTTTTGGAAAAACCTTTTGGGGAATTTATAGTTTTTTCCCCTTCCAAATTCTTTTTTTTTTTAATTAAAGCCCTTTTTTTTGGGTTTTTAAATTTATTTTTGGCCCGAGTACATGGAAGGCCCAATTTGATTTTTTTCCAAAATTCCGCACGGTTTTGTACCTTTAAACCAATTGGGTTTTCATTTTTTGGAAATTTAATTTGTTTTTTCCCCAGTTTTAGGTACCCATTGGTTTTTTCTCCAATTTGTTTTTTGAATTTTTTGCAGTTTCCCTCCCCTTTGTTTTAGGTTCAAATTTTTTTTTAATTTTTTTTCCGCAGTTGGAAAAACCGTTAAAACCAAAAAACTCAGGTTTCCCGGAATTTTAAAATTAGGCCCCTTTCCCCGCAAGTTTTTTTTCCCGGACAATTAAAAGGTGGGTTTTGAAATTTGTTTTTATTTTTTCCTTTTGCAGGTTTGTAACCCCACCCCCATTTGGGGGGTAGGTTCCCGGGAAAAATTTTTGTTTTTAGTTCCTTTATTAAATTTTTTTTGGCCCCGTACTCCCCTTGGCTTGCCCAAATTTTTTGCCCCAAAATTGCCGGGCTTTCCACCCAATTAAAAATTTTGGGTAAAAAATTTTTGGGGGTTAACCAATAATTTCAAAAATTTTTGGTGAAAATTTTTAAAATTAAAATAAATTTGAATTTTTACCTCATTTTTGACATAAAAAAATGGGGATTTTTTTCCTTTTTTTGGCCTTTTTATTTTTTTGGTTTTTTTAAATTTTAAAGGGTTAAAATTTCAAATTAAAATTTTTAAAAAATTCTTTTTAAAAGCCAACATGGTATTTTCCCCCCCAGGGAAATCTTAATATTTTTTTTCCATTTTGTCCCGGAGGGAGAAATAAATAAATTGGCCAAAATTTAATTTTTTAATAAACTTAATTAGAAATTTATAAAAAAAAAAATTTTTAAAAATTAAAAAAAATTTTTCTTTTAATTACAAAATTTCCCCTTTTTTCCCCAAGGATTTTTTTTTAAAAAATTAAAAATTTAAAAATCTTTTTAAGTAAAAAATTTATTTGAAAAAAATTTTGTTTTCCCATCTTGTTTAAAATTCCCGCCAAATTTTTCCCTTCTAGGGCCCAAAAAATAGAAAATTTGGGCATTGGGGGAAAAAATTTTTGGAAAAAAAAAAAAAAAAAGATCAAATTTTTGGCGGTTTAAATTTAAAAAAGGGGCAAAGAAAATTATTATTTTCTTTAATAACCCGGTGGGAAACAAAAAATAAAAAATTTTTAAATAACGAAAAGAATTAAAGGGATTCCTTTTAAAAGAAAAAATTTTGAAATTGCAAAAAAATAAAATTGTTTATTTAAAAACTTTAAATATTAAAAAGGTAACCGGAAATTTTTTTACCCAAGGGGGGGTTTTCCCAAAAAAATAAAGTTCTTTAACAAAATTTTTAAAACCAAACGAAAAAATTTTAAGACCATTGAAAAAATAAAATTTTCCAAAAATTTTTGCCAAAATATTTTGGAATCTATCCTTTGGAAAAAAATTTTATTTTTCGAAAAAATTCGTTTTAAAAATTTAAACCCATTTTTTAAAAAAAGAAAAAAGGGAATGTAAAAACCCCCCTTTTTTTAAAAAAATTAAAACAAAAAACTGTTTCCCAAATTCTTCCCCGGGAACCCCGTCTTTTTCCCCAAATTTATTTAGTTCCTTTTCCCGGCCCTTTAACCCTACACCTTGTCTCTTTAATTTTTTTATTTCCTTTTCCCAAAAAAAACGTTTAGGAAAATTTTTAAATGGGTTTTAAAAATTTGTTTTTTTTTTTTGCATTTTAAATAAATTTTGGAAATTTTTTTTTTTTTGCATTTTAACAAAAATTTATTGGAATTTTTTTAAAAAAATGTTTTCCGCCTTTATTAAATTAACCTTTGGTTTAAATTTACCAAAAAATTAAATTTTTGGAACCGAAACCCGAGTCATTTTGGAATTGAAAGTTCCTTTTGACTTGGTGAAAAATTTTGTTTCCAATTTGTAAAAATTTTAAACCCCACAAAAAATTGAACCCCAAAGGAAAAATTGAAAAAAAATTCCCCTTTTCCCAAAATTTAAAAAAAAACCCCAATTGTTTTTAAACCAACCCCAAACAAAGGGAACCCAAAACCCCCAACTCGTTTAAATTTGGTTTTTTTAAAGGGGTTGGGAAAACCTTTATCACTTTTGTTATTTTGGAATTTGATTTTTTTTTAAAATTGAATTTTTGGTAAAAAAAATTTTGACCCATTCTCCAAATTTTTTTTCCTTTGCAGTTTGGGTTTTCCTACAATTGAGCCGTTTTTCCTTTTTATTTGCTTTTTTCCGCATTGTCCTTTAAAATTGGCCCCTTTCTGGGCTTAAAAGCCTTTTCCGCCTTGGAACCTTAAATTTTGGGGCCCAATTGAAAGGGCCCAATTGGGGTCCTACCCAGGAAGACGAATTTTCCCAAAAAAACCGGTTGGCCCAAAAAGAAAGAAAAAAATTTTTTCAACACCCAATAGAATGGTGTTAAGAAAAAAAAGGGTTTCCTCATTTTGAAAAAAAAAGGGGTTCCCATTAATTTTTTTTGGGGCTTTTTTTTAAGGATTTTTAAACCCGTTAAAAACCCCCGGGGGGGGGTTTTGAAAAAACCCAAAGGGGGGGACATTGGGGGGGAATTTTTTAGGGGGGGGGAAAGGGTGGGGTTGGGGGGGGACAATTTTTTCCAAACAATTTTTTAAAAGTTAGTTTAAAAAAAAGGGTTTTTTTTAAAAAAAGTTTAATATTAAATTTTTTTCGGTTTTTTGGGGTTTTTTTTGTTTGGTTTATGTTTTTAAAGAAATTTTTATTTGTCTCATCCACTTTTCCGAAAAATTTTTTTGGGGGGATTTAAAATTTTCATGCGAAAAAATCAAGGGTCAAAAAACTTAAAAGATTCAAATGGCTCTGTTGAATGCAAAGGCAAAATAAAAAGATTTCTTCAATCCAAACAAAAAAAAAAAAATTTCCGAAAAAAACAAAAGACAAATTCCCCCCTGTTCCCTTTTAACCAAGGGGATTTATCAAAAAGGATTTTTAATTGTTGTTTTGTTTTGACAGGGAAAACGTTTTAGGCCTTTAAAAAAAGGTGTCGAAAAAAATTTAAATTTTTTTGGGCCTAATCGCAAACCTTTTGCCAAAAGAATAAAAATTTTTAAAACTGTTTGCTTTTTAATATTTTGGGTCATATTTTGAAATTTTCCCCCCTTTTGCGTGAACATACTTTCAAAAAAAACACTTTTTTTGGAAGAACCTGGGGAAATTTTTAATCCCCAATTAACAAATTTCAAAAGGGATAATCTTTT
This sequence comes from Mytilus edulis, assembly GCA_019925275.1. Lineage (NCBI taxonomy): Eukaryota > Metazoa > Mollusca > Bivalvia > Mytilida > Mytilidae > Mytilus > Mytilus edulis. The sequence continues at coordinate 14,265 of JAHUZM010000411.1, forward strand.
TCCCCCCTTTGGAATACTAAGTAAATTTCGACACAGTTATTGCTTGCCAAAAGAACCAAAAAATAGCCCCCTTGCCCTTTTTAATTTTTGGGTTTTTTCCTTACAAAAAAAACCCTGTTTTACGGGGGTTAAAAAAATTTAAAATTTTTGTTTTTTTGAAAAATGGAAATTTTGGTTTTTTGCAACAACTCCAATTTATTTTTTTAAAAAGTTAAAAAAATTAATTTAAAAACCTTTTTAATTTACAAAAAATAATTTTACAAACATAATTTTGGAACTCCAAAGCCAATTCCTTTTCCCTTTTTGGGGTTAAAGGAAAAAAAATTCACAAAAATCTGAACTAAGGGGGGCCGAAAAGGTCCCAACAAAAAAAATCAATTGTAAAAAATAAAAAATGTTAAAATTGTATTACATTTTGGTCATCATTTTTTGGAATATGGGGGAAATGGGGGGGAATTTTAAATTGGTTGGAGGGGGATGGGGTTAAAATTTGTTGCCATTTTAAATATTTTTTTCCCCTCTTGCACTTGGTTTTTTTTTTAAATTCCTTTCAGTGAATTTTTCCGGGGGCATCCTTTTTGGGGGGTTTCTAGGTTCCTTTTCCCTTTCTCAATTTATTGTTTGGTGGGTAATCAAGTTCATAAAGAATGCAATTTAAAAAAAAAACATGGGGCCTAAAAAGCAGAAAAAGTTGCAACAAAACCAATCTTCAAACAGACAAGGTTTGAAGGGAAAAAATTGGTTAATTTTTAAAAGCTTTTTAAGTATTCTTTTATAGAAAAGGGTTTTTAAAAAAGTTTTTTTTTCCCATTTTTGGGGGAATAAAAATTTTTAATTTTTGGAAAAATTTTTAAAAGTAAATAAATAGGGAATTATAAAGGGAAAAAGGGTTTTATTTTGACTTTTCCCCTTTTTGGAAATTCATTTTTTAAATTCCCCTATTAAATTAGAGAAAAATTTCTACAATGAATTCATTGATGCATTGAAAAAGGGAAAAAAACCCAATTTTAATTTTTCAGTTAGGAAAAAACAAATCCCGGCCCTTGGACTGGAAGCTTTTTTTTTGTTTGACGATTTCCCCAAAGCGTGTTTATTTCCTTCAAATCTTTAAATTTCAAAATGAAATTGGTTCATTTTTTCATGAAATTTTGAGGAATTTAAATTCCAAAAATAAAAAAATGTCCTTAAAATTTAATTTCTCAATTCCATTATTCCCCCAAAAAATAAAGCAAGTATTTTTTTAAAATTGCCTTTTGTCAAACTGCGTAAAAACCACAATTACAGGAAAAAAAAATTATTAAAAAGAATCAGGTTCTTGTTTTAAAAATAATACGATGTTTCAGGGGAAACGGGTTACCAATTTATCTTTTACCCCTAACAATTCTTTAATTTTTATTTTGTCGGTCCCCCTTTGAGCAATAAAAATTTCCAGAAACCCCAAGATCCTCGGGACTGGGGGTTTAAAAGTTTTACCTTAAATATGAAATGGGGGGGGAAAAGGTTGATTTAAAGTATTAAAGTTTTTTTTTCTTATCAAAATTTTCCCCGGGGGTAGTTCAAAACACCGATTTTTAAAAAAAATTTTCTTTTTTGTAGAAACTTTTTTTGTTTTATAAATTTTTTTTTCAACTACTTTTAAACAACAAGGGAATGTGGCAATTTAATTTTTTAAATTTTAATAAAAATTTTTAGAAAAAAAGGGGTTAAAAAAGGGGATTTTTTTTTTTTAATAAAATGAAGTCAACAGCTATATTTTTTTAAAACCTTTTTCAAAACCCCTTAAAATAAAAAAAAATTACAGGGGCCCGTTCCGAAATTCCCTTTTTTAAAAGGGGGGTGTTTTTTACCCCTTTTAAGTTTTTAAGGAAAATAAAAATAAAAATTTTTTTTTGAAAAAAGTAAAAATCCCCCTCCTTAGGAAAAAAGCATCCAATCAACAAAATAAAAGTTTTAGGGAAAAAAAAATCAAATAAAACATATTAAATTTTTTCCCCCTTTTTTTTTTAAAATTTAAAAACAGATTTTTAACATAAAAAAACTTGACTTTAAAACCTTTAAACTGTCTAAATATTTTTAAATTGTTTTTTCCCATTATCTATAAAAAATATTTTTCCCCTTATTAAAACGGGGGAAATGAAATTTAATTTTTTCCCCCATCAATACAACTGGTGTGGATAAATTTTTGAAAGCCCTGAAAAAACGGAAAAGTATTTGTATACCGCGTAAAAAGTCATAAATTTCGTTTAAACAAAAACAAATCTGTTTTTTAAAAATTAAAAAAATTTTTTAAACAAAGGAACCAGGTTTATAATTTAGACGTTAAAGCGGGGTTTCGTGTACATAAGACTCATCATTTGACGCTCATATCAAACTTTTTAAAAAACCCAAAAAAAATTACAAAGTTAAACTGAGAGAAACTATCAAAAAAAAAGGGGAACACAACAAAACCCAAAAATTTACGCCCCAAACAAAATAAACAGACAATGGTTTACAACTGTTTTATTTTTTTCAATTGTAAATTAAAAATTTGGGAAGGTCACTTTGGTTTTCTTTCCCCCCCCTTTTCCCATGCAATAGACAGCCCAAATAATAATAAAAGAAAAAGTGGGAAAAAGGTAAATTAAAAACAGAAACCTAACGACATACAAAAACCAAAATTTCCAAAAAAATATGTAACATACAGTCTTAAAAGAGTAGACGTTTGATTTTAAAAAAAAAATTTTTCCCAACATTTAAATAAACTATATTTTTCCATCCCATAGAAAGAAAACTTGTAAACAAAAAAATACTTAAGAAAAAATCTAGAATAAAATTTTATAAGGGGATCAACCCCAAAAAAAGTCTCAAAATATACAACAGCACATGATTTTTAATTTTGTTCCATGTCTTTTTGATTCCACTGCATCATTTAAATTTAAAACCCACGTACTGACTGTAAATAATTCTGTTTAAAAAAAACCAAAATTTGGTGTATGACATCATTTTCGATGCATTAGCGCAGCAAAAAAGTTTGGGTGTTAAAAACAAAGTAAAATAAAACAAAATCAGTTTAAAAAAAAAAGAAAAAATACAAATCTGATTTCGTCGGAAAATACAAATTGCACGTGACAAACTACAAATATCAAATGACGACTTTTCATGAAACCCGTCCACTGCAAAAACTGAGAGAACAGAATAACCCACAAACCCTTTTAAAAAAAAAACGGAGGAGACATGTCCTAACGTATTTCACACCAGAACAAAAAACTTTTTTGGAAATTAGCAAAGAAAAAGAAAAACCCGAATGGCTTTTTTTTGGTATCATTTCCTTGCTAGTGGCCTTTTTCAGCTTAACGGTTTCTATCTTTTTCAATATTTTCTATGAAAACCCAAACAACGTGAAAAATTATTTTAAAGGGTATGTTTTAAAATGATAAAATCGGGAAAATTTTTAAATTTGGGGTTTTTAAAATGGGGGGCAAATGCTAAAACCCGTTAATGTTATCTTTACAAAAAAATTTTTTGATGATAGAAAAAAAGGCAATAGAAAAAAGGCGGGTAAATGTTTTTTCAGGTAAAGCTTAAAAAATATTGATAAAACTTACTTTTAAACAAACGCATATCGTTTTAAAAAAGTTGTCCCCCCTGAATTAAGGTCAAAACCCCCTTCAGTTTTAAAAAACCAAATTTCAGGAAGAGACAATTTCTCGATAAGATTTTAATATTTGGCTTTTAAAGGGGAAGAAACCCTTTGGGTTTTAAAGGAATAACTCTTTAAAATTCAATTAATTCTTTTTTGTTAAAGCCCGGGGTTTTGTAATGAATTTTAAAAGCATTTTTAACCTGAAACAAAAATTGGAAATAAAAAATCTTTTTTGGGTATCCTGGGAAGGGGGTTTTAAAAGGAACATAATTTTAGGGGAAAAGGGGGGCTGACACAAACTTTTACTGATGTTTTTTAAGAGTTTTTTCCCTTAACCTAGGCCCAACTCCTTAAATTCCACTTTTTTTAACATCTCTAAAAATGAATGTTTCCAAATAAAAAAACCCAATCATTTTCAAAATGTTCCAACAATAAAGTGTAAAGATTAAAAGCAGACAAAAAATTTACTTCCGGTAACTGTTACATGTAAACTTTACAAATCACAAAATTGTTAGTATTCACAACAAAAGCTAACAAAATTTTTAAAACAGACTTTTTTAAAGAAGGGATAACATTTTTTTGTAGTTGCGATACTGTTTCGGTCATTAAAAAATTGCATTTTTTGGGCCCTTTTAAAAATTGTTTTCACTTAGGGACGACTTTAAAAAGAAAAATGTAAAAAAAAAATTTTTTAAATTCAAAAATTTTTTTTTTCACTGACCCCCCCCCCCCCCTCTAACTTAATTTGGGAAAAATTTGATTTCCCAAAAAGGGATATATATAAAAAACCCGTTTTCAAAAAAACAATTTGCTGAAATTTTTTTACCCCCTACCCCCTAATTTATTTAAATTTTAATTTTTTTAAACCCTTTCATTGATTTTTTGATGTCGTCCCTTATAGGGTCTTTGAAAAGGGAAAAATAACCACATTTATTCAAAAACCCAAAAGTTTGCCACGGGACTTTTAAGCAACCAAAAAACAATCAATCAAAACCATTTTGTTGGCAGGGAAACATGTTTTTTTCCCTCATATATCTAAGGATGGTAAAATTACTAACCCAAAAGGGGAGGGATCGGAATGATATCTTTTATGATGTATTTCGAAACATAATTTTTTAATCATTTAATTATTTTCAAAAGGGCTGGCATGTCATTAACTACATAGACTTTTGTTAATTTATGTATTATTTTCTTTTTGTTTTTTTTTCTTTGTTCCCGTTCACACATCGGACCCGGACTTCTCTTAAACTGGGGGTTTTTACTGTGTGTATTTTTTGTGTTTGTTTGTTTTTTCAACTTTGGCTGGGGTTTTGGGGGGGTTTTAGACACTAGTGCCCGCTCGAATTTTTTTTTTAAAGGCCCAATCAACACAAATTTTAAAGAGCATTAAGGCCCAAACCATTCGTTAAAGTTTTCCCAAATACAGCAAAGGGTAATTTTTATTCATGAGGAAAAAAAGGTTTCAAACTACAAAATTATAAATTTTGCCGAAAAAATTTTAAACGGTAAGGTATAAAAACAGGGTTATAAATTGGGCTGATTTTGATGGCCGTTTAAATTCCCTTTCCAAAAACAACCCTTTTAGATAATTAATTTAGACCTCCAACAAAGGATGAAACTGTTTTTTTGGGCCAAGTCAGTAGGTTTTTTTGGCGCACTAAAAATAAAATTTTAAAACCATGTTTGTCTTGATTTTTTAGGGAAAAGTCAGTGACATCTGGGAAAGAATGAAAATGAGGGGAAGAGTTCCCAAACCCTAAGTGACGTATTGATGGCTTAAAAAGTCAAACCCCCATAAACCGAAAAACTTTAAAATATTTTTAAGCACCGTCATAATCAAATTGTTTTGTTGTTAACCCGATTTTAAAACCCAACATCGGCCAAAATCGAACAAAAAACTTAAATCCCCAAGAGGTTCGATTTAAAAGGTTTTACGTATAAAAAAAATTGTTTATGCATATGATCAAACAAATTCAATTCCACAAATATTAAAAAATAAAAAGTTTGGGAACACAGTTATCGTCCCTTGATTTGCGTCGGGTACGAATAAGCCCATAGGTGGACGTAGGTTTTCTTTTTAAAATTGGGCAAATTTTTTACCCAAAAAATTCAGACATTTTTAGTGCATTGAAATAAACACAAAAAATACAGTAGAAAAGCATAATAAATTCCCCATAAAACGAAACGCGCGTCCCGCGTATTAAATTTTAACCTGATACCTTTGAAATTAAAATGTGGGCCTTTATCTCAAGTTCGATGGGATTTGAATTTAAAAGGGTCAAGTCGACAAGGGTAGGAATTTTTTAAACCCCCTTCTAAGCACTTATATTACCCTTTTATTTTTTCAGGGTTTTTGTGTTCCTCGGGCTTTAGAATTTAAAAGATGTGTTTTTTGTACTTTTTTTTTAAACCCTTTTTATGGCATTGTCAGTTTGTTTTTTTTCTTGTTAAAGGGTTGTTACCCCTTTTTTAATTTTTTTCCCTTTTTTTTTACGAGACAGACTTTTTTCGGGGTCTCCTAATGAAAAGGGTAGCTTTGAAATTTCATGGGGCCCCATTTTTTTTTCAAAAACAAAGAAAAAACTTCTAATTTTAACACCAAAAATTTATCGATTTAATAAGAAACACATAATCAGAGATTTTAAAAAAAAAAATTTTTTTTCTTCCTTTCAGAAAAATGGTTTCTGGGTTTTTAAATCATTTGGGAAAAAAAACTGGGACCCGTTTTAATATTCCGGGGTCCCACAAAAGTTTTGATCACTAAAATAAACATTACATGGTTTCCTTTTTTTGAAGGACAGACGGACATGCCCAACTGTGATGTCTTTGCCAAGCTGCCCTCAATCCCAGTGATAAATAAAAAGATAGTATGGGAAAAAATTTTTGTGCTGGAAAGCCCTTTTTGTAATAATTCTAAGTAAATTCAAAAAACATAGCGAATCGTGCCAAATCAAAAATATGACCTACTTAAAGTTTCAATTTTTTTGTTTTAAATTAAAAAAATCTGAGTTGAAGTTGTTTTGGTTTTTTAAAGCCGTTTCTCCTTTTTTTTATAGATTAGACTGGTGGTTTTTCGTTTTAATGGTTTTAAACATGGGCCCCCTTTTTTTGGGGCCCCCTTTTAGCTGTTCGATTTGAGCTAAGAACCCAAAGTTGAAGACCCTACTTTTACCTAGATAATGGTTTTTCTTTTTTAAATTGTGACTTGGATGAGAGAGTTGTCTCATTGGCACATTTTTTTTTATATCTACATATAACTTGAACTAATTATTACCTCTCACTTTTTCCCGTCCCCTAAAGTTTTCTTCGCCCCTGACTTTCTTTTAAATGTCCCAACATCTGTAAAGTATGTATTATCCCAAGTCAGGAGCCCTGGGGCCCTTTTTTTTATTTTTAAATTTTTTTTAGTTTTTTTTTGTGGGGACAAAATTTGGGAAAATTTGTAAGGGTTTTTTTTAAACACGAAATATATATTTGTTTTGGGGCCCGTTTTAAGGACGCCTCCGGTGCGGGAAATTTTTTCGCTACATTGAAGAAAACCCGTTTTTGGGGCCCTTTTGCTGTTGTTTTTTTCTATGGTCGGGTTTTTTTTGTCTCTTTGGCACATTCCCCTTTTCCCCTTCTCAATTTTTTGTATGTCTTTATATTGAACGGAATTTTTTTAAAAACTTTTTCTCCCTTACAAAGGGGTTTTTTTTCGCGAAAGATTAAAATTTTGGGCCCCGCCTCTAACTCCTTTTGAGCTTATCATTTTTATGGACGCTTGGTTTAAATATGGTTTCATTGTAACCCCCCCCTAGGGTATTTAATTTAAATTTGCTGCAAAGTTGTGTAATATTTCCCTTTTAAATAAATTTTTTTTGCGATGATTTTTTTTTCGCAAAATTTCACAGTAGAAACAAATTTTCAATTTCGGGGGGGGGGGGGGGGTTTTCCCCGGAAAATTTTTTTAAAATTTGGGAAACTTATTAAATTTTAATTTCATTAAAAACATTTTAAAATCGTTTTCCCATAAAACATATTTGATAAGAGAAAAACGAAATTTTTCCAAATCCCGCCGGGGAAAATTTATTCCTTCAATTCTTTTTTGGGAACCTGACTGAAAAAGTACATTCACCAATCAAGCTCTTTTAAAGGAGCACTAGCTTCAAATTCCCTGTTCACCAAATTTTACTCAAATTTCTTACCTTTTTTTATAACAAAGAAAAAAATTTTTTCCCAAAATATCAAAAAAATAAAACAAACCAATTTTTCAGGCCCCTGGGCCCTTCCCCCAAAATGATTTTCTTCGTGTCGTGTGAATTTTAGCCTAGACGCCATCAAAACTTTCGAATTTACCCCTTTATGACCATAAAAGCCCATGGTAAACAAAAACTTTGGGTATAAATAGATTAAGCCAAAACGTGCACTTTTATTTTTATAGGTCTTTTAAAAATTTTGGGATTAAAAATTTTTAAAAAATTTTGATCGTCGGGTTTGGGTTTTTTTTTTATAAGAATGATTTTTTGTGGAACGAATCAAATCAATCAAATTATTTTTCCTTTGTTTTTAATTTTCAATGTTGGGCATTTTTTTCCTTTAAAAAACCCCTAAAACGACAAAGGATGCGGGGTTTTTCCAAACTTTTTTAAAGGGTTTAAATTGGAGATCACATGAATACGGGTTTTAATGAGGGGAATTATTTACTTGCAAGTGAATAATTCATTAACAAATTTTTTTTAGTTTAATTTTTTTTAAAATTGAACCATTTTAGCTGCAAACGCGAATTATTATTTCCTGTTTTCCCTTTCATTAATGATTGAACAAAAAAAATCATACTTTTAAATTTTTTTATTATTTTTGTAGCTAGTGCCCCTTCAACAAAGACCCGCGGAAAATTATACATTTTAAAATTTTTACATTGACCAAATGTTTTGTGTATTTTTGGGTGGGGATGTTAAATTTTTTTTTTGTTTAGGATTAAAAAAAAAACATGTTGGGGTTTTTAAATTTCCCAAAATAATAAAGGGTTTTTAAAAAATACCCCGAGCAAAATTTTGGTGGGAAATTTTTTAAAATATTGAAATAAAATTTCCCCCAAAATTTTTAATAAAAGCCCAAATTTTTTCTTTTTTTTCGATCTTCGAAACCGTTTTTTTTTTTTTTATTTTTGAATCAAACGTTTTTTTTTTTTTTTGGAAAGCTTGCCCCTTTAAAAAATTTTAAAATTTGGGACATTAACCCCTGAGGGCCAAAAAATTTTTTAAAACTAAAAAATTGAAAAGATGTGAAAAAAGTTTTTTACTTCCAAAAACCCTTTACTTTTGACCTAAAAAAGGGCCAAAAAATCATTATTGTTTTTTCCTCATTTAATCGTAAAAAATATACTTTCCGTGGTTTTCTCCAAAAATTTCCAAAAAATGTTTTCCCCATCAATACAACTGTTTTGATTGATTTTTTTGTACCATACGTTTTAGAGCCATTTTGTAAAGTTTGTTTTGGACAGCAAACAAAAATTGTTTTACAGTTTAAACTGACTAAACCCAACCCTTTCGGGGGCTTTAGATTTTGTTCGGTTTTTTTCAGGTAAATTTGGTTTCATCAGGGTTTACAATGCATACAATGGATTGAAATTGGGGCTTCAGAACAAGTTTGGAATTTGACAAAGGGGGCCGGGTTTTTTCAGGGTTCGGTTAATCCCGGTTTTTACCCGTAAAATTTCAATCCCCAAAGAAAAAAAAATAAGTGAACGAACAGAAACCAAAAAAAACATTAATAAAAAAAAAAATTTCCAAAAAATGCAATTTTACAGTCTTCATCAAAAGGGAAACCATTTCAAGATCTAAAACTGAAATCCTGTTCCCTACTATCGGAAATACATTTAAACCTGGGTTTAAAAAAGAATCCTGCCTAAAACCCAAAAACCCGGGGGGGATTAACCAAATATTTTTAATGCACCGTCAAACAAATTGTATGCGTTTTTGAAATTTAAATTTAAAACCCAAAATCGGGCAAAACCGAAAAAAAATCTTAAGCCCGAAGAGGGGTTTGGGTTTAAAAACCCGGTTTTTCTTTGAAGAAGCGGGGGAACCCTTTATTTCTTTTATTCTTAAAAGTTTTTTTGGCAATTTTCTTTTTTTTTTAAATTTACCCCAATAAAAAGGTCTTTTTTAAAAAGTTTTTCCCTCTTTAAACGGGTCCTGACTGCTTTAAATTTTTAAACACAACGTGACTGGGCCCGTTTAAAAATTTTTGATTCCATAAATTGAGTGTATCATCATATTCGATTGCGTTAGTACAGTTCAAGAGATTCACGGTACACAACGCACTCAAACAGAAAAACGAGAAATAACTTTTTTTTATGTCGTCTGGAATTACGGAAAAACAAAGTGACAGAAAAAACACATAACTATGACGACATTCACTACCTGTGCCCCCTGCAGAAACTATGAGGGGAAAAAAATGACTTTCCGGCCCCAATTACAAAAAAAAATCGAAAAAGACATTTCCTAATCGGGATTTCTCACCAGTTTTGAAAAACCCAAAATTTGGGTTAGCAAAAAGAAAGAGAAACCGATTTGCATTTTTTTGGGGTCGTTTCCTCTCTGGTGGCCATTTTTTTGTTTAACTGGTGGGATCAATTTTTATAATTTTTATGCTAAGCCCAAAGTTCTGTGATAAATTCTCAAAGGGAGGTTTAAAACGATGGAAAATTTAAAAAAAAATTTTAAAAAAAAAAACAAAAGAATATAATTTTTCGTACAAATTGTTTTCCTGCAGTTTCTTAAAAAAGGTAAAATAAAAATCGGGAAGAATAATCACTTCTTTTAAAATAGACAAAAATTAAAAAGACTGGCATGGCTAAAAAAAAGAGACGGACAGAATTTAAAAAAAAACAAACTGAAAAAGAAATCTAAAGCAAATAAAATTTCATTTTTAAAAAATAAATCCGACCCAAAAAAATCTTTTAAAAGGAAAAATGAAAATAAGTTTATTGATTCTCTTAATGAGGGAAGTTATTTGAAAAATCTGTATCAAACTATTTAAATTGTATGTTTTGTGGGGTTTTTAAAACAGGAAAGGGATCGGATCGAAAGCTTGGAAAAATTTGGGAAAAAAAACAGGGTTTTCCGAACAAACAGGGAAAAAAAATACCGTTGGTATCCAAATTTTGTTTTAAAGTGTTTTTTAGCTTTTTTTGCCCTTTTCCCTTTGATAAAGGGGTTTCCGTTTTGGTTTCCCCGGAGTTTTGGATTTTTTATTATTTCTTTTTTCCCTTTTTTTTTCAAAAAAAACCCGAAAAAAAACCAAAATCGCTTTTTCTCCAAACTCAAAAATTAAAACCCCTTTCTATTGTGGGGTGTTCTTTTGGCTTTACGGGTGTATAGATAGCCAGGGAACTTTTTTTTTTTGAAAAGGGGGCGTTCCCCCCTCGATGCATTTTTTTTTATAAGAAAGCCATTTACTTTTTTTCGCTTCAAAGAAAACCCTTGACTAAAAATCTTTTAAATTTGGGCTCGTAAGTGGTCTATTTCCCAAAACAAAATTTGCCCCCCCGATCCCTCATTTCTTATTTTAAATGTTAGTCCAAATTTTTCCCCCATTAAAACCCGGGGCTTATTTCACAGAACCAAAAATATTGGGCATTATTTTAAAAACCCTTTTTAGTCCTAAATTAGTATGACACAAATTTTCAACTGGACACGACAATCGAAGAAACATTCCCAAAATAAAAATAAAGATACAGTTTAAAAACTGGGTAAACCGAAAACCTGTCTAAACCAAACATGTTTTTTAAGCACCGGGCCAAAATCAAAAAATGTGTGTGAACCCCGATAAAATCGAATATCTACCGAGAAACCCAACATAAATTTAAAGTTCCCCAAAAAGTTTTGGTTTAAACAGGTGTCACTGTATATTAATATTTGTAAATTTTTTAAAAAAAATTTTTTTTTTTCTTTCAATTTTAGAAAACTGGTTTTCGGTTGTAAACCGTCTGATAGCAAGGGGGGACCAGTATAAATTTTGGGCCCCGGGGTCGAAATCATTTGCCATTTTCTAAAGTGAACGTTAAACGAAACAAAACAAAGTTTTTTAAATTTAGAGGAAAATGCCAAACTTGATGTTTTGACCAAACGGGAAACCCAAAACCAGTGATAATTTTAACGAAAGTAATTTCAAAAAAATTATTTTGGTGGAAAGAATTCTTGGAATAGGTTTCTATATTATTGTTAAAAAATAGCGAAACGTGCCAAGAACAAGGATAATGACCTACTCAAAGTTACATTTTTGTTCAAAGGTTTCCAAAAAAGTCTACATATTTTTTTAGTAAATTTTTACCTTTTTTTTATCACTTTTTCTTTTTAATGCCCGTTTTGTCCCTTTTTCTTATCTGGTTATCTCTCCCCCTCTCAATTAAAATGTGTACCGGAAAAATCTTTTTTTTTGCCCAAATCTAAAACCCTTGGCATATAGGGTTGGGCGCTTGGCAAAATTTAAAATTGATGAAGGGAAAACTGAAAACCCCCTTTCTGTCCAATTTGAACTACTTTAAAAAAAAGGGCATTAAATTTTTTTTGATTTACAAAAAAACTTTATACCCAGCATTTTATTCGATGTGTTATAAATATTAAATGACCCCAAAAGATTTTAAAAAGTATGGGGATAGATTTGGAGCAGTAAAAGATTATTTGGTTTTATAAAGAAGTAACAAAAAAAAAATGTAGAAGAAAAACAACGAATATTCAAACTTTTAGAACGAAACCAAATTATCCCTGTGATGGCAAAAAAGAAACGGCAAACATTCAAAAAAAGTTTAAAATAGAAAAAATAAACACTTAAAAACACGACAGCTGGGTTTTTCAAAAAACCGGCCCCTTAAGGGTTAGAAAATCCTGTTCCCCCACGTGAAAAACCCGGGCCCTGTTGCTTATGTACGTAAATATTTAAGAAAATCACCCCGCCCTGTCTATTTAAAACCCGAATTTTCCTTTCTGCCTTTAGGGTACAAATTTTTACTGTTTTTTAACAACACGCAGGGCTATACTTTTAATATAAAGTTTTTTTAAAATTTTTATCCCCCTGGGGAGCCAAGTAACATATCCAACAGTGGAAATATAGGGTCATTGTTATCTCAAGCTCTACAAATAAATTATACTTTTCTTTTCAAAAGTTCCCTATCTGTGTATTTCGTCAAGAATTTGCATATTTTTAAATTTGTCGTTTTAAAAAACAGTCGGGATATCTTTCCCTTTCACTTTAACAATTTAAATTTTTTCCACACCAAAAAAATCTAACTCCGTCCTTTTCCCGGGGTTTTGGGTAGTTCATATTCAAATGGGTTTTTAAATTTGCTCCCTTTAAAATTTTTAAATATTTGCCCACTGACACTGAAATAACCAATAATATTCGCATTGGAATTTCACGTAGTAAATTTTACAAAACGGGTTTTTACATCAATATGCACAGGATAAAATTAAACATTTCCCTGGATTCCACATTCGACTTTAACTTGTCGTTTTGGCAGGTTAAAATTTTTTTTAACATGAAATCTAAAAACCTGAGATCCGACAGGGTCAGTAAAATAACATTGGTTTTTTGCATTTTTATGCTGATGGAAACGTCAGTTGAATGAGACATTTCCGGGAAGAAAAGTAAGGGGGTGGGCATATCTAAATGAACTTTAAAACATTTAGACCAAAATTCAAATGTGTCTAAAGCCTAGATTTTAAATGAAAAATATTTTAAATTACAAAAAGGGGCCCACCATCTTGGGTCGACATTTTCATTTAAATGACGTTAATTTCTGACACCTGCAATTTTGACTTGCACAGTTTAATGTCGAAGGTTTTGAAATTTTTGTTTTTTACATGTGGGAATTTTAAATTTATATTGGGCTATCCCTAACGGGGCAGGGAAAATAAACCCAAATTTAAAACTTTTTTTCAAACCCGAGTTTTGACAGGGGGAAAAAAGATAAAGAAGATGCGGTATATTTCCAAGGGGAACCCAAATCCCATCCAAATCACAATGTGTAAAAGTTTAAAACACTAGGGAGTAACCATTTGGAAATTTTTTGGGGGGGGGGGGGGGGGGGGGGGGGGGGGGGTTTTGTTTTTTTTTCTGGGCAAATTTTTTTTTTTGTGACAAGTCAAAACAATTTTTTTTTTTTTACAAATTTTTGCAATTTTCATTAGTGGCAGCTGAGGGGGAAACCCAAAAAATTTTTTTTTCTCAGAAAACAAAAAAAACATTATTTTTTTTTCCAAAAAATGGAAAAAAAACTTTTTTTTTTCCCAAAAAAAAAAAAAAAAAAAAAAAAAAAAAAACCCCAAAACCCCCCCCCCCCCCCCCCCCCAGAAAATCAAATGGTTTTCTGCCTTATATAAGATAAAAGAAAATTTTATTTTTAAAAAGTCGTGAAAAAAGTCCCCTATCCAAGTCCCCCGTTTGAAAAAATAAACCACGACGGCTCACAAAAGGGAAAAGCAGGCTATAAAAAATCTAGTGTAAACCCATTCAAACAGGCCCAAAACCCAAAGATAAAACTATATTAAAAAAAAAAAGGAAAAATTTATGAACCACACAAAAAACGACAAAACTGAGCAGCAGGTTTTCCCATAAATCCCCAAAAAATTTGCCATACTATAGTTCATTTTTAAAGAGTCGTTAAATTTAAATAGGGGATTAAACTTGTGTTAAAATAACCAATTGAAACCCGAAAAAAAGTAAAATTTTATGACTTAAGGATGTTCTTTTTGGGAGGTTTTGGAATTTGGTTCCCAAAAGTAACGGACTCCTTGGTGTTTTTTTCCCTACAAAACAAAAGTAAAATATTTTGGGTCCAAAAACACCCATTTATTTTTTTATATAAGATTAAAAACCTCATAAAAGGGTCATTTTTCCAAAAATTTTAAAAAGATTATTAATTTTTCTTTCTTTGTTTTGAGACCCAATAAAACCAAAGCAAATATAAGGTAAAAGTCCTAGTCATTTTTTCCCCCCCCATATTTTTTAAAACTCCAATATCTCGAAAAGGAGGGCCAAACCTATCCCAAAAATTTTTTTGCTTTTTTGATCCTGAAAGGGGGCACAAACTTTCGGGATGCATAAAAAATTAATGTTGATTTGTTTTTGTTCAATCAATAATAAAAGTGAAATAGGGGAAAAAGATAATTCCCCTTTTTTTGCAGCCAAAATGGTTCAATTTTTTTTTTAAATTAAAACCCAAAAAATATTTATAAGGGCTGATTTTACTTGCAAGAAACATATACTTTTAAATCTTTTAAAAAAGATTAAAGGGCATAAAAAATTCAAATGCCCCGGGGTTGGCTTAACTATTTAAAATCTCATCATTAGAAAATTTTTTGTTTACATCAATTTTTATTGGGCATCTGATTTAATTAGATGGGGGTCTAAAAAAATACACCCCGAAACGAAAATACAAAATTATTGAAACCCCATGCTCTGTAAACTGCGTATTTCCAAAACTTTTTTATAGTTTGGAAAAATGTTTTTAAAAATTGTTTTTGAAAAAAAATGAAAATTTGAGTCCCAAAACGGTGACCCCGAATTTTTACATTTGTCCCCTTTTAAATTTAAATGATGTTCTACCACTTTTAGTTTTAAAATTTTTAAATTCTAATTAAATTTAAACTTCCCCCAAAACCCCACCTAAATACACCCCTTTAAACCCTTGGGTGTTTTAAAATTTTTTAATTTGGGCTTTAATTGAAAATTTTGACTATTTTTTCTGTTAAAAAAGCTGATACAATGACCCGAAGGGTGAAAAATCTATCAGTCATCAATATAAAACTAGCTCCCAAAAAATAACGTCACTGCACTGTATACTGTTTGGAAAAACTAACTTAAGATTTTAAACGCCCCTTTAAATGGGATATAATTTCGCAATTTTTTTATTAAATTGCACTCAAACGAACAAAAAAATTTGTTTTTTTTCACTTAAAAAAGTGACCCAATTTCGCCGCCCTCAAATGATGCAAATACAGATTTTTCCTAAATCGGGATACTTATAAACTTATATTTTATCACACACATTAATGTCTTTTTTTAAAATATTCTATAATATTGCGATGGTTCACAAAAAGTTCAAAATATTTTTGGGCAGAAGGGAATTTAAATTCACATAAAAAAAAATACCATTTACGATATGCTTCAGGAGGGTACGGGAAAAAGTCACCCCGGGGGACATCAGCCCCGCAGAAAATTTTTCCCCGGGAGGGAAGGGGGGTTTTAAACGGAATTTAAAAATCAGTGGTTTTATCCAAAGGGTAAATACAGAGTCCATTTCTTATTTCCCGAATCCTGTGGATTAAAGGGTAGTTTTGAAGACATTGAAACAGACCTTTCTTGTTTTATGTTGGGCCTCTTGGTTTTTGCCATGCTGCCTTTTCCCTACTTATTCTGGGAAAGAAATTTTCAAATAAAGTAATAACTCATTTTTTTCATTTT
This sequence comes from Mytilus edulis, assembly GCA_019925275.1. Lineage (NCBI taxonomy): Eukaryota > Metazoa > Mollusca > Bivalvia > Mytilida > Mytilidae > Mytilus > Mytilus edulis. The sequence continues at coordinate 30,337 of JAHUZM010000411.1, forward strand.
TAAATTCTCAGTTGCTTTCCGCCAAATTTTTAGAGAAACAAAAAAGGGGAAAATATTACGAAACACAAAACAGTCGCTAAACCCCTGATAATTCCCCAAAGTATACGGTAAATCGCTTTTGAATTTAAAAGGGCCCACACGTGTACTTCCGGTAGAGTTTTAGTTTTTTTCCGAAATTTTCGTGCACTTTTTGGTTATCGTTCCAAATTAAAATTTAGGTATTAAAACATTTTTTTGCTTTGGGTTTTTTGGGTTGGGGGGTTTTAGAGGTTTAAAAAAAAAGTTAACACTGGATATTTTTGGAAACAGTTGTTGAAAAAAGTGGAAAATTTTCGGGAAGTTTTCCTTTTTTTTGTCCCGAAGGGTCGTGGGCCCCGACATTTTTTAAAAAACGGGGTTTTTTTATTGGTTTTGTTTTAAAATTTTGCTGAATGGGGGGTGAAAAGTACCTGGAAATTTGCTGGGGGGTACCAACCCCTCAATATGTCCGTCTCCTACAAATTAAAAAAAACTTTTTAAACGGGCACCCCAAAAAAAAAAACATATACTAAATGATATATGAAATTTTTTACGTCAAGTACAAAGTTTAAAAAACAATACTTTTTTGAAAATTAAATCTTAGGGTTTTTGAAGTTTTAAAATAAAAATTAAACCCAAAAACAACCTATGGGATAGGGTAAAAAAAAGAAAATTTGTCCCCGTTTAAATTTTTACTTAAAAAAGGTGCACAAAAAGCAAGAATTAATAAAAGGGTTTAGAGAGTGGGCAGGGGGAAGGGAAAAAGGTAAAGACCTAGCGGGAAGTGGGAGTCAAGTGATAGGAAGCTAAGAGCGTAGAAAATATCAGGAAAATTATTTTTTGGGAAAAAAGGTTTTTTGACAAACTGCTGTCTTGGGAAAAAAGGGGAAAGTAAATGAAAGTTTTGGGGGAGGGGAAATTTGGGGGGGTTTGGGGGGTGGGGGGAAAGTAGGAATCTGATAAATCCCTGTCCCCGTCCCCTTAAAGTTTTTTTTTGGTAAAATTGTTTAAATTACCGAAAGTACTACACAAACAATTTGGACATCCTTTATTGTCAACCCCAGGACAAGGAAAAAAAGTTCTAAAAACAAAACGAAAAAGTTCATTTTAAAAAGGGGACGAAAGATATCAAGGGACATTCAAACTCATAAATCAAAAAAAAAAGACAACGCCATGGTTAAAAGAAAAGAAAAAACGACATTTAAAAAAAGCTGCATTAGTTTTTTTAACCCCTTTCCCGATTTAGAAACCTGATGTGCAATTATTTTTTGTTCTCTTTTGTTTTATGTGGGTTTTTGGGGTGTTTTTTAAATTTCTCGTTTTGTACCTTTTTTGTAACCCTTGTTTTTTTTTCATTGACAGGTTCAACCCCAGTCATTGTTAGGCCCTTTTAAAAGTTTTTAAAACAAAGGGTTTCCCTGTTGAAGGGTGGTACTTTTACCTATAATGGTTTTTCTTTTAATAAATTTTTACCCTTTGGGTGCAGGGTGTTTTTAATTTGGGAACCATACCCCAAACTTCTTATATCATTGAACAAATATTGTACTGGGTTTGCCATGAATGTAACTACTAGATGAAATTCAGTTTTAAAATTCGGAAAAAGCAAAAGGGAAAATTTAAACTCATTAATCCCAAAATAAAAATGACAAACCAGTCTAAAAAAGAAAAAACAACAATAGTACAAGTTTTATATTTTTTATTTTGGGAAATTGGAATTTTTAAAAAAAAAATCCCATAAAATCTAGATAAAAATTTTGAAATTCCGAAATTTTTCAAAAAAAAAATATAAAACATGATACAAAACACAACAAACCCAAATATAGACCAAGCAACACGATCCGCACCAAAACGGGGGTTTAAATACTCCTTCGTACTCAAAATTCCCGGCAGTATTCCCTTTTTTGAAGGGAAAACAAGTAAAAAAAGAATTTTTTTACCGTATGCATCCCGCCGTGTACAATTCTCATTCAATTTCACCAAGTTTGTGGTTTTTTTTGAGAATTTTTTTAATACGGTTTTTTGTTATATATAACCGAAGAAAAAGTGACATTGGGAACCTTTTACTATAATTTTTCCAAAATGCTTTTTTGGGGTCCCTACCACCAATTAAATCCCCCCAAAATTTTGAACGAAAGTAAAGTAGGCCTACTCGGGAAAAAAAAATAGTGCCTTTGATTCATTTTTCACCAAAAATAATCAACAAACTTGCAGAAAAGGGAAAATTTTTTTGAAAAGAAAATATATTAAGAAACCCTTTTGACCCAAAATTTTTCCTGTCTATGAGTTTGCATTAAAAATTGAGGATTAATGCCGGGTCCATATTTTCTAAATTTTAAAATGCCAGAAAAACCCGGGGGATTTTTAGTGGAAACCCCCTTTTTGGAAACCTCTGCTTTCTTATATTATTTTTTAAAAAAAGGGTTAAAATTGGCATGCAGAAAGGTGGACACCTGTACGATTTTTGGATATTAAACCCAGTTTCTAGAATTTTAAAAATTTAAGGGAAAATATTTTAAAAAACTTTTAAAAATTTCAAAAAATTTGGTTTTAACCCAAAAGGGACTTTTAATTGGTGGTAAAGGGAAAACCCCTTTTAAACAAAATGCGGTGAAACATCAAAATCAGAAAACAATTGTTTTTTTTTGTCTTAAAATGATCATTTGAGATAATAGTAGCCCCCATTTTAATCTTTTTGGGGGGAAAAAATTCCCCATATTGAAAAATTTGAGCCTAAAACTTGAGTTTTTTGCTATTTTTAGCTTTTTTCCCCTCCTGGCAATATTTCTTTTATATAAAAAAAAAAAGTCCCCCAAATAATGTTATAAAAACACCAAGTTTTTCTTGGTGTTTAAAAAATTGAAACATAAGTTTTTTACTAAAACCCCCCAAAAAAATTTTGTCATGCAGATTTTTAAAAAATTAATTTAATTTTTTTGCCCCTTTTAGGGATTGCGTCAAACTAAGTACTTTTGGGAGATAGCAAAGCCAAAAGTAAACCCCCCGCGAAAATCACCCAAAAACACCATTTATTATTCTAAAAGAAATTTCATAAACTTAAATTTTTTTAACTAAGAAAAAAAACACAAATTAAATGACCCCTGAAAATCAAATTTTTGGGTCAAATTTTTAGACTTTACTGACACCAGATGAAAAAAAGGGGGGGCAATATTCCTTGACCCCTTTTAATTTCCTTGGGTTTTTTACTAAATTCCATTGCAAAAATTGTTGGAAAAATCCCCTTTTAAAAAAGTAAACCAACCCAAAAAAAAATCAGCAAAAAAATGACTTGATATAAAAGTTAAAGTTTTCCGTACCCAAAATGAAATTTTCAAGTAATTTTTTTTCAAAATCATACATTAAAATTTAGTTTTAAATTGAGCTGGAAAATTTTTTAAAATGGTTGCCCTAATCTAGGGTAGGGTGTTTTTAACTACAAATTGACTAAAGGGTTAAGAATAAAACAAAAAAAAAAGATTTCTAATCAACTTTTTTTTCTCTTTAGGTTTCATACCACCAATCCCCTCAAATTTAGAACGTATGGGAAAGTTTGGGGCCTTTCTCCACAAAAAATAGTGCATTTGTGTTTATTGGGTTTCCCCCAAAATTTTAAACAACCCAAAATTGCAGAAAAAAAAAAGTTTTTTTGAAAGAGGGAAATTTTATTAAAAAATTTTGAGCCAAAAAAAACCCGTCCATGAGTTTTTCCAAAAAAAAATTGGGGGATTAAGGCGCTCCATAGTATACTAATTTAAGATTGCCAGAAAAAACCCCGGGGTTTTTTTTAGTGGTACCTCCTTTCGGGAAACTCTCTGCTTTCTATATTTATTTTGAATGGGATTTTTAAAAATTTGGGATGCAGAAAGGGGACACCTGTACGATTTTAAGGGGTATACCAAATTTTTATGAAGTTAAACTTAAAAGGGAAAATATTTTGAAAAGCTTTGAAAATTGCAAAAATTTGGGGGAACAGAAGGGACTTTTAATTTTGGGGATGACCCTTTAAAACAAAATGCCCGGGGAAACATCAAAATCAGAAAACAATTTTTTTTTTTTTGTCCCTTTAAATTATCATTTGAGAAATAGTAGCCACATTTTAAATTTTTTTTGGGGGGAAAATGTCACATTTTTGGGAAATTTAGAGCCCAAAACTTGAGTTTTTTGGGTTTTTTTTAGCTTTTCCCATCCGACAAAATGCTTTTATATAAAAAATGTTCCCCAAATAATGTTATAAAGCACAAAAGTTATTCTGTGGTGTTTTAAAAATTGAAACTTTTTTTGTTTAAATACCCCCAACAAAATTTTGTCATGCAGAATTTTTAAAGAAATTTTTTGATTTTTTTGGCCCCTTTAAAAAATTTCGTATACTAAAGAAATTGGCAATAGCAAAAAAGCCTAAAGTAAAACACTGCAAAAAACCCCAAAAAAAAAGGGACCGGGATTTTTTTATTCTAAAAGAAAATTTTATATCTTAAATTTTATTAAAATGATTTAAAAAAAAACACAGTTAAATGACCATGACTGCACTTTTGATCAAATTTTTAGTACTTTACCCGCCCCCCAATGAAAAAAAGGGGGGTCAATATTCCTTGACACTTCAATCCCCGGGGTTTTTTTACTAAATTCATTGCAAAAATTTGGGTTTAAAGTTCCTTTTTAAAAAAGTAGAACCAAAAAAGAAAAAAAACAGCAAACCAAAGAAACTTTATATTGAAAAATTTTTGTTTTCCCGTACCCAAAAAGAAATTTTCAAGTAAATTTTTTTTTCCCAAAAACCCTACATTTAACAGTTATTTTTAAAATTTAGCCCGGAAATTTAATATGGGGTTGCATAATCTCCCAAAGGCCGTTTTTTTAAAAACAAATTTACTAAGGGTTTTAAAAATAAAGCAAAAAAAAGATTTTTAATCAACTTTTTTGGGCTCTTTAGGTGTCATACCACCAATTAAATCCCTCAAAATTTTGGGAAAGTTGGAAAAATAGGGCCCACTCGGGCAAAAAATGTGCAAATTTTATGTCATTGTTCACCTAAACTAATCAACAAACTTGCCGAAATGAAAAATTTTTTTGAAAGAAAATAAAAAAAACCCTTTTTAGCCAAAATTTACCTTCTATGATTTTTCTTAAAAAAATTTAGGATTAATGCGCTCCCTAGTATACTAATTTAAAAATTGCCAAAAAACCCGGGGGTTTTTTTTTAGTGTACCTCCTTTCGGAAGCTCTCTGCTTTCCCCCATTTATTTTTTAATGTATGTTGAAAAAAGGCATGCAGAAAGGTTTACACCTGTTCATTCAGGATATACCTATTTTTTATGAAGTTAAACTTAAAATAAAATATTTAAAAGCTTTTGAAAATTGCAAAATTTTTGGGTTTAACAGGGTAGGGGCTTTTAATTTGGGGTAGACACCTTTTAAACAAAATGGGGGTGAAACATCAAAATCAGAAAAAAATTTTTTTTTTTTTTCCCTTTAAATTTAACATTTTAGATAATAGAAACCACAATTTTAAACCTTTTTGGGGGGAAAATGTCACATATTGAAATTTTGAAACCCAAAAATTGAGTTTTGCTTTTTAGTTTTTCCCCTCCTGACAATTTTGCCTTTTTTATAAAAAAATTCCTAAATAAATTTTTAAAAAATGCACAGAAAGTTTTTCTGTGGGGTTTTTAAAAATTTAAACATAATTTTTTTCTACCCCCAACAAAATTTTGGGCAAAGCAGATTTAATGAAAAATTTTTTGGGTTTTTAGCCCCCTTTTACATTTGGGGTCCCTACAAAGTACTTTTGGGAATAGCATAGCCTAATTTTAAACACAGCAGAAACTCACAAAAACACCATTTATTTTTCTAAAAAAAATTTTATAACTTTAAAATTTTTTTAACGATGTAAATAAACACAGGTTTTTAAAGACCATGACTGCACTTTTGTTTAATTTGTAAATACTTTACTACACCAATGAAAAAAAGGGGGGGCCAAAATTCCCTTTACACTTTTAATACCTTGGATTTTTTTAAATAAATTCAATGCAAAAATTGTTGAAAGTCTTTAAAGAAGTAGAACCAACAAGAAAAAATCAGCAACAATTTATCTTGATATTTAAAAGGGTTTCCCTTGCCCAAAAAAAATTTTTTTTAAAATTTTTTTCCCCAAAAAATACATTACATTTTTTTTAAAAAAGCCCCGGGGAAATTTTTTTAAAAAAAGTTTCAATTTAAACCAAAAGGCTGTTTTTTAAAATTCAAAATTTACTAAGGTTTTAAAAAAAAAGCAAAAAAAAGATTTTTAAACAATTTTTTTTTTCTCCTTTAGATGTCATACCACCAATTACTCCCCCAAATTTGAATTTTTGAAAAAAGGCCTAACTCGGAAAAAAAAATATGATTTTATGGCATTTTCACCAAAACTAACCAACAAATTTTCGGGAAATAAATTTTTTTGAAAGAGAAATAAAATTTTAAAAAAAATTTTTACCCAAAATTTTCCTTCAAGGGGTTTGCCCTTAAAAAATTTAGGGTTAAGCGCTCCATATATACTAATTTAAGATTTCCAGAAAAACCCGGGGGGATTTTTATGGGACCTCCTTTCGGGAAATCTCTCTTTCTTTTATGATTTTGAAAATTTTTTTGAAAATTGGCATCCCAAAAAATGCACCTGTACAATTTTAGGATATACCTAATTTTTATGAATTTTAAAATTAAGGTAAAAATATTTAGAAAAACTGTGAAAAAAGGCAAAAATTTTTGGGTTTAACAAAAAGGGGCTTTTAATTGGTTGGGATGACACCTTTTAAACAAAAAACGGTGAAACATCAAAAATCCAGAAAACAAATTTTTTTTTTTTTGGGCCTTTTCTGATCATTTGAATTTAAAAATAGCCAATTTCAATCCTTTTTGGGGGAAAATGTCACATATTGCAAATTTTGACCAAAAAACTTGAGTTTGTGCTATTTTTAAAATTTTTTCCCCTCCTGACAAAATGTTTTTAAAAAAAAAATGGGGCCTAAAAATGTTTTAAAAAGCACAGAAAGTTTTTCTTTGGGGTTAAACATTAAACATAAATTTTTTCAAACCCCCAAAAAAAATTTTGTCATGCAAAAATTTAAGAAAAATTTTTAAATTTTTACCCCCTTTTAAAAAATTGGCATACTATTTACGGGGAGATGCAAAGCCTAATGTAAAAAACGCAGAAAAATCACAAAAGACCATTTATTAAAATTTAAATGGGAAAATTTATTTTCTTAAAATTTTTAATTTAAATGATGTAAAAAAAACAGTTAAAATTGGCCATTAACTGCACTTTTTAAACAATTTTGTAGTACTTTTCTGACACCAAAAATGAAAAAAAAGGGGGGGGGCAATATTCCTTTCCAAATTCAATACCTTTTTTTTTTACTAAATTCAATTTCAAAAAATTTTTTGAAAGGGGCTTTAAAAAATAAACCCAACAAGAAAAAATCACAAAAAAATCTTTATATTGAAATTTATGTTTTCCCGTAGCCCAAAATGAAATTTTTTTTGTATTTTCCTTTCAAATCATACATTTTCATTTAGTTTAAATTGGGGCTGTGAAAATTTTTTTTATGAATTCATTAAACTCAGAAGGGTTTTTAACTTCAAATTTTACTAAGGATTAAAAAATAAAGAAAAAAAAAGATTTCTAATCAATTTTTTTGTCTCTTTTGGGGTCCCCTACCACCAATTACTCCCCAAATTTAAATTTTTGAAATAGGGCCCACTCGGAAAAAAAAATAGTTTTATTTTTGTCATTTTCACCCCAAACCAAACCACAAAATTTTTCCCGAAAAAAGAAATTTTTTTGAAAAGAAATATAAAAAACCATTTTGAGCCAAAATTTACCTTCTAGGGGTTTGCATTTAAAATTGAGGATTAATGCGCTCCATAGTATACTAATTTAAGATTCCAGAAAACCAGGTTATTTTTAGTGGTACCTCCTTCGGAAACTCTCTCTTTCTTAATATTTTGAATGTATGTTGAAAATTGGCATGCAGAAAGGTGACACCTGTACAATTCAGGATATACCTAGTTTCTATGAAGTTAAACTTAAGGTAAAATATTTAGAAAGCTGTGAAAATTGCAAAATTTGGTTGAACAGATAGGGACTTTTAATTGGTGGTATGACACCTTTAAGCAAAATGCGGGAAACACAAAATCAGAAAACAATTGTTTTTTTTTTGTCTTAACTGATCATTTGAGATAATAGTAGCCACATTTCAATCTTTTTTTGGGGCAAAATGTCACATATTGCAAATTTAGAGCCTAAAACTTGAGTTTGTGCTATTTTTATAGCTTTTCCCATCCTGACAATATGCTTTTATATAAAAAATGTCCCTAAATAATGTTATAAATGCACAGAAAGTTATTCTGTGGTGTTTAAACATTGAAACATAAGTTGTTTACTACCCCCAACAAAATTTTGTCATGCAGATTTAATGAAATTATTTGATTTTTAGCCCTTATAGCATTGCGTCATACTATGTACTTGGCAGATAGCATAGCCTAATGTAAACACTGCAGAAACTCACAAAAGCACCATTTATTATTCTAAATGAAATTTCATATCTTAAATTTTATTAACTGATGTAAATAAACACAGTTAAATGACCATGACTGCACTTTTGATCAATTTGTAGTACTTTACTGACACCAGATGAAAAAAAGGGGGTCAATATTCCTTGACACTCAATACCTTGGATTTTTTAAATAAATTCATTGCAAAAATTGTTGAAAGTCTTTAAAGAATAACCAAAAAGAAAAAATCACAAACAATGATCTTATATTAAAATTTATGTTTTCCCGAGCCCAAAATGAAATTTTCAAATATTTT
>JAHUZM010000412.1:0-39144 GCA_019925275.1 Mytilus edulis
GGTGTTTGTCCGTTCTGCATAAGTTTTATTTTGTTTGAAAAGTTAATATTGTTTCATCTGATGCCCATTGCTTTTTATGCATAGTTGAATATTTTCTTCTCTTGCCGGGATTCGAACTCATGCTACTGAGATATCGTGGCACCAAATCGCATTGCACTCAAGTTGACCGACACGCTAGACCACTCGACCACCTAGGCTCTTCAAAAGAGCTCGGTGACCGGTTGTAACCTTTCCTCATCAGTTTTGATCTAGCGTCATAACACAGTACATGATATATAAGGCATGTAGATGAAATAGTTACAGATCAGCTGAATTATCTATTGTGAAGGATCCTGAAAATTAGTATATAAGATGCAGTCACAGTAGCATAAGTTTGAATCCCGGCGAGAGAAGAACAAAAAAATTTGCAACCAATATTGTTGGGCTGATGTATAGGTAGCAATAAACAGTTAGGAAAAAATACTAAAATTTTCCCTTATGAATTTTACCATCCCCTTTTCATTGCTTTCTTGCAATACCAAGCTTACTGTTTGTGTCATATATGGGCATATGTATGTAATCAGAATCTTCCATAGATTTTATATCCAGTATATAAAATGGTAAAATATAATTTCTTTTTGGTGTATCCATGGCAACAATCTGCATTTATTTGTTATAAAATATTGCAAAAAGGGGGGGGGGGGGAAAGATGTCACATATTTCCCCAAAATTTGGCTAAAAGTAGAATTTCAATCGCTTGAAGTAATACCTTTTCTGAAACTGTGTACATATATCATTCAGCAAATCCAATGAAAATCATATGTCTTTCGTCTCATTTTTTTGTAAAATTGCGTCAGAAACTTCGTGTAGAAAAAGAGTGTTTGTAAACAGTACATTAATTTCTGGACCGATGGCCGGTCTAGCTATGAAAATACGGATTGTCAAACAGAAAACAGCCCATAAAACATGTAAAAAATAATCTTGATGCACTTTTAAACCATCTTTGAAGGCTGAATTAGCACTCATCTGTCTAAAAATGAATTTTATTACACAATAACTTTCCGAGGCCTATTTGAAAAATCCACAGGGGCCAAAATGCGAAACTAAACTCCTAACTGTGTATTGCTACCATAGACAAATTAAATTTTAAATATTTAAAACGCTCGGCGAGCCTCGCGTTTTAAGTTTGAAAATTTAACAGTCTCTAGTGGATACATATCGTATCACACTCGATGCAGTGGTAGAATCTCTCTTTCTCTAATTCTTCGTCAATTTATCCCTTTCTGCACCCATTGTATAAAAAAAATTTAATCAACGTGTGGTTCGTTTCATCTCAGTACTTCATTGGTTAAAATCCGATTATGACGTCGAATTTTCTTGCTTTCCTCTGAAATTCCTATTGTGACGGCATGAAAAAAGGCGACCATTACTGATGACGTCACATAGAAAGAACACATCTTTTTGCAGATCATTGGAAAAGAAGGTATAAGTTTGCCTGCATAATGTTAGAAAATCATTAGAGAAACAGATTCTACCACCAAATCTCGTGTAATACAATATTTATCCACTCTCGACAGTTAAATTTTAAATATTCGATGCAGTGGTAGAATCTATCTATATATATTAAACAAAAGTTAAAGCCATGATTTACATTCTTACGTTATTACACAATTCCTGTTTTCTTATCATTAAGTCTGGTCATTCTTGTCTTTTTAAGTTAAAACTATCCAAATAATGCGTTCAATGATCTTTCACGATCAATTTTGATAAAAAAAAAAATCAACAAAAATATACCTTTTTTTTAAATTATATGAACTGTTTCAAGTAATAACATAAATATATTTTGCTTGACTGTCCAACTTTTTAAGATTAAGTTTTATATATATCATGATATACTAGTATTGGAATGTGACTAATATAGTTAAAATGTGATTTTTCTTAATTGTGTGTCGCCTTTTGTATTTTCTTAAAAGTACTGCATTTTTTTCATTTATTAAGTGCACAGTTTTATTATTGAATCATTGATAGACATCATTTTTACATCGAATGACAGTGAGGGCATTCCGGTGTATTGCTGTCGCCTTGATTTCAATTACGTAACTTTCGTGTTGGGATAATAACCGATCTACAAACATGATAAATACGCGGATATTATCGAGTGCAAAATAACATTCAATATCGCTTGTTATAAATTAACTTTTTTTAATGGATACTCGAACATAACTTAATAATATGAAAACATTTTGTCGTTAGAAATATATATAAAATTATATAAGTTAAAATCTTTAATATCTATGTACACGTAAAGAAAGTGTGTAAACGCATGCGGAAGAATATCTCAAGAACGTTTGCACTCTTCAATGCAGAGTTATTGGTCTTTTCTCTCTCTCAAAGACCGATAACTCTGCATAGGACATTGAACGTTTGGCAAGAAAATATGAATGCCTACTCAAATCCAATCTATTAGAAAAATCGAATTATTACAGAAGAGTGTCCACCATGCACTTGCACTGCACTATTATCAATATAGTAGAATATGATATACAAATGGATGAAAATTATGTACACATGTAACTGTAATATACAAATATTAATATATACACTTTCAGGCATATTGACCAACGCTAGTTATCCTTTCACGATCATATCTCTCGACAACACGACTGACACACGTGTAACTGTTCAACAGCACAAGATACAGATAACTCTCCAGGATATACCATGTCTGAAAGGTAAAGTTCAATGTATAATTTACTACTAGTATTCTAACATGAAATGCTTGGACACCTACGGGTGCGGGAGTTTCTCAAGTACATTGAAGACCCATTGGTGGCCTTCGGCTGTTGTCTGCTCTATGGTCGGGTTGTTGTCATTTTGACACATTCCCCATTTCCTTTCTCAATTTTATTTTTCATATTTTGTAAACAAAAGCGTGATATAACTCTCGATATATCCATGCATACTAAGCGCAGACTGATGGATTTATTATTATTGGAATCTTTAATACTTAATTGCATATTATAAATAAAATTTAGCATAAGAGTTACATGCACCTTTAGTTATTTCATCCACTTTATCATATATCCAATTCTCTAACACTGTTATCGATGTAAGGTTGACTGTGTTGTTTAGAACTTTAAGTTCAAACTGCACTTTGGGTCTGCACAAAGTAAAGGGTACAGTTAAAAATAAATTTAAAAAAAACCACTACATATTTTAAATCTGAAACAATTTTTTTCTTCAATTATATGAATAACTCAAGTCAATATGCCTGTTCCCCTTTTCTCACCATTTAAAAACAAAACTAAAAATATAGAAATTAAAATAGAAGCAATTAAGTAGCATTTACAGGTTGTACCATTGTCACAGGTTACTGCATGCATAAGAAAGCTAGACTTGCAAGAATAAATTGTCTTTCTTTACTAATATTTTTTCATTATTCTGTACAAAAAAAATTAGAAAATTATTAAATTGAAAAGGGACTTGTCCTAAAGGAACAAAACATATTTCGTAACAGGGATAAAACAGTTTACATTTGCGTTTGGTAGGGGGGTACTATGACAATAACTAATGTTTATACTTACTTATCAATGAATGACAAACTAGCTTTTAATATGTGAGGGAATGGAATGTCTTTAGACATGTGTAAAACAACCTGTAGAATTCCAGAAATTTTCAGCTGTTCAACTGCTATATTAAATCCTAAACTGGCCCTGTAAATAAATATATATACATTCTCAACTTAATCTGATATATATATGTATATACTAGATTCAGTTGAGAATTATAGCAGCAAAATATACTACAAAAAAAAATGATTTTGTTATGCCATTGGATATTTTTTTTCTTCATTTTAATAATTCTTTTAAATGCAATTTCAAACATTTTTTTGTCAAAGACACATTTATTATTTTATGGAATACAGGTTCTGTTTGATGTAGGTACAACTGTCCCTTAACTAAGTAAACGTCCTATTTTATTTTATTTTATTTTTGTTTAAGAACTAGTGGAATGTTTAGTTTTTTATGTACCATGCCAAAGCTTCAGTCATCATCGTGGTTGAGGTATATGATAGACAGCAACCTCTGTAGATCAGTTTAGAAAACCATCACTTTTTAATATATTAACCTTGCCTTTTAAAAGACATTCGCCTAAATAGAAGGTGCAAGTAGGCAAGATGGGAGTGATTAAATATGTGACAAAGTTTGAAAAATCAAACGTTTGTCTTGAGAACTCTAAGGCTTATTTACTTCAGCATGCAGTTGTGTGTATTCAAACTATTTAGATCTCCTAAAAGAAGCTGTATCGCAAACCAGACATTTTAAACAAGAACATTTGTGTACAGTTTTTTCCAAAAAATGTCATCTAAGGGCATGTCAGTTTTGATCAATTATTAGTTGATTTTGTCTTGCTGGTGAATTTGGCTGCTGGTGAATTTAGCTTTTAAATGTTCTCTCTTTTCAATATAGTTTTCAAGCTAAAAATAAAAAAAAAATTGATTAAAGCATCGTCGTTGCTGCGATATCTTACATATTCAATATTTTTTTGCTTTATACCAGCTCTTTGTTTGATTTATTAACATTCTTTTGTAATTTTACTGGAACTTCGACGGTCATAAAAATACGAAATCTGGGTAAATTCATTTTAAGTGAAAAACGATTTATACTTATATGATGAAAGTAACATTTGTACGGAAGCGTATTAGCGTCACACATATTTTTTTTAATTTTTCTTCCTATGTTTGCGTTTAACGCAAACCTTTGCGTTTTAACGCAAACCTTTGCGTTATAACGCAAACCTTTGCGCTATAACGCAAACCTTTGCGTTGTAACGCAAATATCTTTATTTCAATTATTCATTAAGTTTTGTATAAATGTCCGTCTGTCATTCATTTCGGATGGGATTTACTAGTAGATAAAAAAAGAAACATACATACAAGGCCAAATCATTATAATAAATATGCATAGGAATAATGGAATAATTGAAGTGCAATTATACATAAATTAAGACTGATTTGTGCATTAAAAAAGTATATAATTTAACAAGAAAATAGATATAGTTTAGTATATAGTCATATTAAAATTGAAAGATCAAAAATAATGTCATACAATTGTGAAACCTCCAAGTCAAATAGACAAAATGATCTTTCTGCTTTAAAATGAATTATTAATAAGGAAACATTTTTTTTAAATCTCAGAATATGATCAAGATTCTTTGATAGAAAGTCATTGAATTTTCATTTCAATATAATGAAGTATTTTTAAGATGCTTGGGTAGCAATTTGAATAGAGAGAACATAATTTTATTAATAAAACATCTTCATTCTATACATTTATTGCCAAAGGGTAGCTTGTTTGAATGTAACCTACTTAACACAGTTCTCAAACGACAGCTTACTTTGGAAGTATATTTATATTCGGTTATAGCTATATTAGCAGGGTTGATTTTTACATCAGAGGCCCCTGAGGGGCCTCGGGTGTATTGCCATCGCCTACTTTTCAATTCGCGCAAAGATCAAAGAGATGCATATATAATTAGTTTTGGAATAATAACCGACATTATAGACCCGCGGACCTATATAGTGCAGAATAAAATTCCGTATCACTTCTTTTAAATTCATGTTTTCAATGGATACTCAGTTTTTTTAATTTTTCTTAATGCAAAATTTATAATATGAAAATGTTTTGTCGTTAGAAATATTTGTATTTTAATCAAACGATCTTCAATATCAAAAAATTGTTGTTGCGGATGAATACCACGAGTGCGCAATAGGGCAAGAGCGAGTGTGTAGAACATCGAGAGGAAATCAATTCACACATTTATACACAGAAAGGTAATTATATTTCAATTATTTGATTTGGAGTAACCTTTTTAAACCGTTTGTAGCATATATTTGTCTATCATATTAACGTAGCAAAACCAGGAAAATTTAATCTGTCATAATATTAAATTATCAGGTCACGTCCCCCGCAGCCATTTTGAAAATACCAGCAGATTGGGTAGGAGTAACAAGAACCTGCAAGGCCTTTAAAGATAAGGTTACTATTTGTGTATTTTTTATAACAACAATTTGTTTTTATAAAGATCTCAACAATTTTTTGAGTTAAATTTCTTTTCTTCGTAAATAACAAGTAGATTGATCACTTGGACACACACACGGAACTATTTTCTGTTTTTTTTTAAGATACTGTTTCGGATTTTCGCTCCTTCTCCGACTTAGTTTGTTGCATTAGTATATGTGAATATGTCCCCTTGACTGGATAAAAAAATACGCGGAATTTGTAATGACTTTGACTATGTCTATGTAAGTAATTCTAATATATAATTATTGGTTGAATTTATTGTTTATATAATATTCAGAGAAGACTTTTTCTTCTTCCTATAGAGTTGGACTCTTTTTGAGTGTATAAAGACTCTTGCTCGTAAAATCAAGAGTCTTACTTTACACTGAAATTTCAGAATTTGGGTTAATCACATTTACTGAATTACTATAGATATATTGGGAGAAACCTTACAGTTTTGGAGATATAAATATAGATTAACTGTCCTGTTTTTTAAGTCTTCCTTAGCTTGTAGTATTGTATTATTATGACCATATATGACATGTATCACCAAAATTATATGATAATTTGATGACATACTTGTGCTTATAATTCTCTACAGCATTATTTAATTTAAATGTGTAACCATATCCATGTCAAATTTTAGTAACTTATATTAGACATTTGTTCACACATACATGCATATGTGCATATGAGAACTTGAATTGAGCAAATATGATTAGTTATATCTATGAGAAATACAATCAGTTAACTTTATCTATGAGCACCCATGAGATCTTAAATTGAGCAAATATGATCAGTTATATGTTGAGTAAAATTTGAGCTAGATCTACTCAATTGAGTTAGATATATATCAATATTGAGACTAATCTAAATGGTTATTTGAGCACACATGAGCCTATTTATACTATTGAGAGCAATATTGGGATACTGCATGAGCAAACTAAGCAAATCTTTATTGAGACAAACCTATGAGCGCTATATTTTTAAAATTTGTTCTTGACAATTTTTTGTTTATTTTTAAAAAAAATATAGGGACAACAGAGTTGGTGTATGTGGGTTCGATTCCCACCCTAGGCATTCATTTATATTGGCTGGTGCAAAGCGGGCAGTTTAGCTTAGTGGCCCCACACTGACTCTGTTGTTCATATGTTACTTAAAAAAATTAGGCGGCATCGTTCAGGTCTTGCCATCTTTATTTTTCTATTCGAAAATCAGACACAACAAAACCATTGAATAATTGTGAAAATTATACCACAGATAACTATGGTAAAACTTTAATTGTTTTTGGCATAATTAAACTTGGCTGTCATCCAAGATCTAAAACGTTTTTATATTGATGAATTATATATATCAGATTTGGATTCTTTTGGTTACAAAACATTTTGGATGGTACATGTAGGTAGCAGCCAAAACTTTATTCCTAAAGGCTTAAAGCTTTCAGGTCTGAAAATTGCCCAAAATCATCACATTTTGACAAATTTGGAACATAAAATGTACTTTTATGAAAAGAACTGATTTATTGAGTGTTAAGACTTTTGAAATTACGAACCAAATTGAGAACTTTTTGGAGTTTTATAGTTTAGGCTATTTTGGGCAATAAGTGAAACTTGTCCTTTGAATCAGTGGTTTCACAATAGCCATTATATACTAAGTATCTGTTAAAAGATAGCTCTTTCACAGTACATTGTTAAACTTAAAGATAAATATATACCGACAATGACCAATATTAATGATGGAATGAGATTATACATGTATATATACTGTTTTATATTGTTACATGTACATACATAAATGAAAATTAAAACCAAACTGTTGTCATTATTCATAAAAAAAGAAAAGGGAGGTATGATTGGTATAAATCAGACACCAGCTCTAGACAAAATGATGAAAAAGAAATAAAGCTTATAACCATACAACATTTTTACAATCAGAAAAAAACTATACATAAATCAGTTAGAAATAGCCATGAAATGTCAAATGTTAAACAATATATACAAGAAAACTAATGGCCACATCAATGTACAATCGGGAAATCAAGATATACACCAAAAAAATACAAGGCCTGTTTTACAGGTTTCTTACAAAGGACCGACACATTCATAAGGTAGTTGTGTTCTATATGTATAGTGCAAAATGTTCTCATTGCTAAACCAGTGGTATCCAAAGTATTAAATCCAGAACAAAGTAAAAAAAAACTAACAGTTGAAAAACTATCCAAATGTTGTGATATTCAATTAACAAAAATACCATCATTAGCAAATGGCTATCTACATATAATACATTGTAATATTTACAATGAACCATTTAATAATTAAAAACCAATTGTTCAAAGAACAATTGAAGGTCTTTCCACAAGTGAAGATCTATTTTATTATCAAAATATTAAAAATCAATCTAAAATGTCAGTTCCTATGGCTTTATAATATATAAATATGAATTTAAAGCAAAGGTCAAAATCTAGAACGTGCAAATTACCTATGACCTTGACCTCAATTTCAAGGTCATAAACCAAGGATCTCAAATCAAAAGACCCTAGGTCTTTAATATGTATGGTTAATGAGTTATATGACTTTACGCATAATTCTAAATATAAGATGGGCAAAAACTCCTATTTATTGTTTACGCACCCTTTCAACAAAAATTTATAAGTAACGGCATGTCGCAACTAACAATTTAGTGAAAATAAGATGTAGATATGTTATAAGCTTTTGAAAATAAGTAAAAATAAGCCAAAATAAAAAATTTAGAATATGACCTTGACCCTTGACCTTGACCTAATTTTCATTTTTTTTTGGACCAAGGATCTCAAATTAAAAGACCCTAGGTCTCTATCACTTATGGTTTACCAGTTAGAAATGCAAATCACTTATATCAAATACATAAGGGGGAATAACTCTCATATGGAGTATCAGGATAGCTTCGGTTAAAACTAAACTCCGAATCCTGAAGATGTAACGAGCAATTTGGTAAAATAAATTTGTCGTAATCTTTTACGGTTGCGAAAGAGTAGTGGCCACAAGAAAAACAGTGTTTGGGGAGATAACTCTTACTGCGCGGTTGTCAGTTTTAAAGCGTATAAACTATACGATATCATATTCCAAATATCTAAGCGACATCTTTTGAAACAACAAAATTACGCAAGAATAAAAATTAGAAGGAAGAAAAAAAAAATAATAATCAGAACAAAATCAATAGGTCTTTCCACGGAAAGGTGGAAAGACCTAATTAGAAAACAGAACCTACAATGTACATGTATAGATGCTAATTTAAAAAAAATATATAATGGATAAATGATTGACTGTGTTACAATAAAACCAAGATACAAATGTAACTCAGTGAAACTATTTATGAACATTTAAAGAGTTTGTGTTGACTGCAACAAAAATCTAGAATAAGGGATAGTAATCTTGCTGTGTTAACATCCATTTAATTAGCAATTGATCCAAAAGCTAAATGTTTCAGAAAAAAGACCTGGATACTACATGTACAAACATTGTTAATTAATGCCATTTGCAGAGCAGGATCTGCTTACCCATCCGGAGCACTGAGATCACCTGTTTTGGTGGGGTTCGTGTTGCTCAGTCTTAGTTTTCTATGTTGTTTCTAGTGTACTTTTATTTGTATGCATGTCTTTTTCAGTTTTAGTCATGGAATTGTAAGTTTATTTTCCATTTATGAGTTTGCTGTTCATCTGGTATCTTTAGCCCCAAAGTTTCCCCTGGGTCAATTATTTTTTTCGCCAAAACAATATATTTTTCCCCACTTTTTAATTAGCCACAATATTACAATTTATCTGTTTTGATATGATTGTCTTGAACCTCTTTTTCATAGTTCAGTGAGTGACTATATAGCTACTTGAAGAATTGTTTGCTATGTTGATTTTCTATTATAAGTTATACGCTAACGATTGTTGTATGTGTGCAACTATATGGTCATAATGCCAATCTAACAGTTCTCATTTGACCAAGTAATCATTGATAATTCACAAAGTTAAGTTTCCTAGTTCAAGTCAGTATCTCAGATATGATAGCATATTATATTTAATATTTGTACTATATTGTATGGTGAACATATCTGTCTGGTAGGTATAATATAAACACCTGTCATTTATCAATAATTCAACACAACTTGAGGTCCTCTGATGTTCAGTACTTCAGTACTTTAATTTTCTTAGGTATAACCTCAATTTACTCAATTTTCTTTGTAATATATATGTTCCAGACCGTATGAGTATTTGGACCGTACGCGTACGGTCTGGACCGTATGCTTACTTTTTCAATATACGCATACGGTCGGACCGTACGCGTACGGTCTGACTAATATTAAGAATTTGGGCAAGTTTATTAGATACAAATGTATATAACAGATCAACATAACTTAAATATCAAATTAACATAAAAAGTTGAATAGTTATTGAAATAAAAACTTAATATTTTAACTATTTGTAAAAAATCAGGCTTATTTAATCTGTTAATCTCCTGTACTTAGCATGTCAGTAATTCATTAATTACAGCCCAGTATGCTCATTGAAATTGAAGTTATCGGAAGTAAACATAATGTGGGAGGACAATTGTTTTAAAATATTTAGGAACTTTACAAAAAATGCATATGCAAAGGAACATGCATGAACAAAACATGTTAATGTTAAAAATATATGACGTTCCTTGTGGAAGCAAGTGTCATCTTGGGCCAGAGTAACAAAATAGGATTCACGGATATAAAATTAAACAAAATTTAATATTTAATTTTAATTTTTCGCTTATTCACTTTATCCATCTAATTGTTCAATTTGTATAACTAAAAATAAAGATTTTGATAAATGTTTGTTAACATTTAACCCATATGATCCCAAAACATGTATGGTCAGCTGGACCGTACGCGTATACTCATACGGTCCGACCGTACGCGTATGGTCGGACCGTACGAGTATACGTATACGGTCCGGACCGTACGCGTACGGTCCAAATACTCGTATGGTCTGGAACATATATACTAGTAGTAACTTGGATATCGTTTTTGGGGAACTTTATAGTTTGTTGTTTAGTGTAAGCCAATGCTCCGTGTTGAAGACCGTAATTCGGCCTATGATGGTTTACTTTTACGAATAGTGACTTAGATGGAGAGTTTTCTTATTGGCACTCATACCACATCTTCTTATATTATTCTGCTCATTATTAGTCATTGATATGATCTAATTATTCAAGCAGTTTACTTTGCAATTACTATACAAAGGTGATAAATTGTATTATATACAGCCTCCTCCATTAATAACTACTGTTTCCTTTAATCTTAAATAAGAAATAAGATAAAACAAATGTTTGCGTTAAACGCAAAAGGTTTGCGTTATAACACAAAGGTTTGAGTTATAACGCAAAAGTTTGCGTTATAACTCAAATATAGGAAGAAAAATAAAAAAAAAATGTGTGGCGCTAATACGCTTCCGTACATTTGAACTTCTACTTGGTATTATTGTAAGTTGCTCTCGATTTACTGTAGTCACTTTTCAAGGTAAAGACTTTAATGCAAAATAGTGTTAAAAATCGTCGTTAAAAGCCTATAACTCATACGAAGTGTTGTCTCAGTTTTGTAGAAATTATGATTTTTCAGGCCCCCCAGCACAGGCACTTGTTTCTGTCAATGTAGGGTTTACTATCCATACCAGTACAAAAAAACATGGTATGGATAGTAAACCCCACATCGACAGAAACAAGTGCCTGTGCCCCCCAGTCAGATATTTTCTATCTGTAAGATAGAATGTATTAGATGTACTTGTATTCACCCCTTTGTTACATCTTTTGAAGGATTGAAGGCATGATAATTTTAAAACAGGATTCTCTACAATTATTGCTGCAACTGAGTCCTGCTTCAATGGCCCAGTAGTCTTGAGTATGAGAGGGAAAGAATTTGTAAACGTGAATTGACAACAGACTTCGGATGCCAAATAATAACAAATTTACAGCTAACGTACACGGGCCATAAGGACACAGTGAGCAAAAAAATGTATCTCGTCAATTGGATACACTATAAAAAAATGCAATATTAATATTCAACACGATAATTTAAATAAACTTTTTCTTACATTCCTATGCCAACTCTAGCAGCAAAAACCATTTTGAACTGGTCAAATAGATTCTGTGTATCAACTTCACAACCAATTTGATATGATGACAGTTTGCCAAGTCCTTTGGGTGTCTTATTGATATTACGCCATGTAGCTAGGTTTTGGACTTCGTCCACGTACTCGAAGGTTCTGACATATTTAATGGAGGGAGTGTGATCACCAAAAGTGAAGACTTCTAAATTAAGTTTATCTGTAAAATATGATTCTTTATAATGAAGTTTATCTTAAAATATTATCATAAACAAATAAAAAAAATCTGAAAACAACATTTTTTACGATAATATTGCGGAATTACATAACTTGAAGTGCAATCTTTTCCACAACTTATTATAAGAGATTGTGTATTTTAATGATTAAAATACTTTTCAATTTCACTGAACTTAAAACATGAGATTCGGCATAAAAGGAATAAGAACTTAAAAAAACTTAAAAAAAATAATTTGTTTTTGATTCTGAGAAAAAAAAAAATGTTTGTTTTCCCCTCAGCTGCCACTATATGTAATGCTAAAATTGAAAGAAAAAAATTGTTTTCGACTTGAAAACCCCCCCCCCCCCCCCCCCCCCCCCCCCCGAAAATCAAATGGTTGCTGCCTTATGAAAAACAAATTACGTTGGTCTCTAGTGAAAAGTACTATTATCATATGACCGAACTCATACTCATACTTTAAAATGCTACGTTGACTAAAAGAAAAACAAAAAATATGCAACTTAAAATAATAACAAATATATAACGCAACAAGAGTGCACACGCTGAAATGTCTTTCCGGTGTTACTTATGATTGAATTAATATGGGAAGTCTGTAATATAAATTTAAGGTTTTACTAGAAGGATCACATAAACTTTACACGATCAACGATCCATAAAGATGAAGTCACGGTCAGCTGAACAATGCCAGACAGACATGTATATCTTACAATCATTCCATGACACGAAATAAAGTGGTCCTAACGCTAATTATACATGAGAAACAAATAAAAACACAAAATCTTAACATTGACCAGTAAACCATGAAAGTGAGATCAAGGTAATATGGGGCGTATTGCATTTCCGCTAATTTTTCATATTCCCAATACTACGTTTCCGCAAATTTAAAGTATACGTTTTCCGCAATATGTATTTATTACTTTTCCGGAAATTTACCTGGTAAATTATAAATATTTGAATATATATATTAGATAAATTATCTATTTTATTTTTTTTAGTAAAGAAAATTTTCTGATCTTATATCTACAATATACTAGATATATCTAGTTGACTCTGGTAAGGATTAGTTAAACTTTGGCTTACTTGCCAACTGACATGATTGAAGAATGCTTTGTTGAATTAATAGCCGATGCTCCATCTGACGATAAATGCATGAAGTTTGCCGATTATATATTGGAATTTTATATAGATGGCAATTGCAATTTGAGATATCCATCAACCATTTGGGCATCACCTCCTGACACCGAGGAAAAGAGAACAACGAATGGTGCAGAGTCTTTTCATGTCCACCTGAACGAGCAGTTTTACGCTAGCCATCCTTACATTTTTGTCTTTGTCGTTGTGTTATTGAAACTGCAAACAACATCTTACATAAAGATGAGAACTCTAACTGTAAAAGCATACGTTCGGAAATATGAAAAGGAGAAGATGGACTTCCTTCTTGACTGACAAAATACAAAACTTGTAAACGGTGAATGTACAAATGTGGAGTTTGTACACAGTACGACGTGTAAGCTACAAATATTCTGCCAGCACTGATTTATGAACTCATATCAAGATATATCTGATTATATAGTGCTGACTTTTGTACATATGTTTTCATACATTTTAATGATGAATTTTACTTGCATGTTATGATGACCTAGTTTAACTTAATACATATTTATTTTGTATTATGACTTTGCTTTCGATCAACAGGTATTCTTTAATTATTTTCGGAAAAGTAATGATTTAATTTTTCCGGAATAGTTACTTTTTTCCCGGAAAAGTAAGATATTTATTTGCGGAAACTTAAACTTTTTTTCCGGAAACGTCATCTTTTTTTCTTCCGGAAAAGTAATGCCAATTTGCGGAAACGTAAAACGCCGGTAATATAAACCCTGCCTTTAATACAGACATGTAAACCTTTCAATCATTCAATATACCAAATCTATTGCGTTTAGTTACTGATAAACTGGAAAAAAAAAACACAATTGAAGACCGCGACCTGTGAATCATGAAAATGAGGTCACGGTCATATGAAACCTGCAAGATATACACGAACACCTAATGATTATTCCTTACACCAAGTTAATTTGACCTCCTGCTTATAGTATGTGGAACATAGACCAAATCACAAAACAAAACAATGCCCAACAACCATGAAAATAAGATCTGGGTCAGATAAAACCTGCCAGTCATACATATAGATGTACACCTTACAATGATAAAATAACAAAATTAAGTGCATGAGAGAAAGAGACCAAACCACAAAAACAAAACATTGTTCAATACATCACATAAATTTGACCTTCTGCTAATAGGATCTGAAATACAGACTTGACATTGTCCACTGGTCCATGAAATGAGGCCGATATCAGGTGAGCTCTAACTGACGGATATGTAGGCCTATGAAGGAATCCATATACCAAGTATATTTATCATCTTAACAAGTGTGGACACAGATGAGTGTGGATAATATGTGTGTATGTTTGACAGCGTTTTATTTGACAAAAGGAGTTCTATGTTTTTCTTATATGGTGTTATTTACTGTGTTAACTGAGACACTAATTGCATTAATTACCAAATCATTATTTTAGAATATATGTTCCCCATCTTTGATTTTGGATACATTTTGTAGCTAGGAGAGCAACACATAAAAAGTTAATTTTGTCATGTATTTTTTCTTAAATGCCATTATGGGAGATGATATCTGAGAGCATGGTATAAGGAGCCTGTAATTCAGTGGTTGTCGTTTGGTTTTATGTTACATATTTTTTTTTTGTAAATAAATAAGGTTGTTAGTTTTCTCGTTTGAATTGTTTTACATTGTCATTTTGGGGCTTTTTATAGCTGAATATGCGGTATGAGCTTTGCTCATTGCTGAAGGCTGTACGGTGACCTGGAATTGTCTCGTTGGCAATCATACCACATATTTTTATATGCATTTGTATGGTTCTATTATATTACTGTGTGGTGGATCGTCAGTATTATTAGTAAAACATTTTGCTAAAATGTTTATCATCTTTAAAATAAGTTAGTATTTCACTTTTTGAAATAATTGATTTTTCTAACAATAACTTAACCATGAAAATGAGATCAAGGACAATCAACATATGATAGACATTAAGTCAGTAACAGAAGGTCTTAGGTAGCTTCTTACATATAATTTAGCTTTATATACATTTAGTTTACATTTAGTTTACATTTAGTTTACGCCGTCGACGTCGCCGCCGCCGCCGCCGGATTGTAATCCCTATCTGAAATAATTAATGTTACCTAAAAAATAAGGTTTACTCGCATATAATATGTGGTCAAGTTTTCTCTTTACTTCTTTTTCAATAGCATCAGCATTAAACACCCACCTACAAGTATAATATAGATTAACTAGTACACAAATGCATTTCAAAAATTCATTTGAATAAAAATGATTTATATGAGTGCACACCAGTGGCGGATCTAGGAATTTTCATAAGTGGGGCCCACTGGCTGCCTAAGAGGGGGACGCTACTGTCACGCTTCAGTGATTTCCTATATAATCAACCAATTTTTTTTCTCAAACGTGAGGGGGGGCGTGGGCGGGCCCCCTGCCCCACATTAAATGTGTTCCTAACTGCACTTCTGTTTTAATTTCCTGTACACGTGTCATGATGGGAATAGTTCACACACCAGTAAACTAGTTTTGTATGTATGTGCCTGTCCCAGACCAGGAGCCGGAAATTCAGTTGTTGTAATTTGTTGCTGTATTACATATTTGTTTTTCATTGATTTTTAGGTGCATTAATTAGGCCGTTAGTTTTCTCGTTTAAATTGTTTAACATACATTTTATAGCTGACTTTGTGGTGTGGGATTGCTCATTGTTGAAGGCCGTACGGTGACCTATAGCTGTTAATTTTTGTGTCATTTGGCATTTTGATGAGAATTGTCTCATTGACAATCATACCACATCTTCTTTTTTTACATTACATAGAATTGAATGTAGGACTTCTCTGGAAACTTTTGTGTAAGTTCTTGTGTAACTTTATGACGACGGCAGTTGCAAAATATGCATGTTATTATTCTATAAGGATTTAATATTAAAAACAAATCTTTATCTTATTCCGAATGCATTTGTTGTATGTTGAAAAGGGGGGGGGGGCAATCGTGGATAGGTTGCAAATTGAACTTCAACCTTATTGATTTCCTTTATCTTATATCAATTTGTAAAAAAGTTTATTCGTTCCAGATTAAACTAGTCAGTTCTCTTGTATGTACGTTTGATGACAATAATAGGTGATTAAGTATAACGGTAATCATTCTTATCACACACATCTTTAGATAAACAGTCGGTCCTTGTGCAAACTAAAACGTAAACTCAGCCTTATTAGATACAAAAATATATTCAGAGTTACTTCCCATTTGTACACGAATTTGAAGAAGAAGAAGAAATAAAAATCAAGCAAACATAATCTTCCATTGTAAATCCGATAAAAGTGAGTTCTTAGAAAAAATACCTCCCCAGAAACCACAGTGGGGGTCTTTTTTCGTGTAAAGACATATAGTAATAAATCCATACCAATATCACTTCCATCTCTAGACATATCAATAGCATAAGAGTATATATCAATAACGTAAAGTTTGAACATTAATGGCTTTTATGGTGACCACAAGTCGACCATGAGCATAACAGACTTAATGTACCAATAACTAAATAATGGTGGAAACCATCAACGTTGATGAGATATTTTTTCTAAACATAGCGTTATCCATGCGAACTGAATAGTATTATCAGATTATTACATGGCATTTTTCATATCGCATACATGTATTATCAGCCCTAGGTTCAATCTCAGCTCAAGAGCCGCATGGCTCGAGGGCTGATAATACATGCGATATGAAAAATGACATGTTATGATCTTTTTATCATATGCTTCAACAATGGAGAAAAATAACAGATTCATATATTAATCCTTTCACGTGGTTCCCAAACAGAATTTCACGGACGTCGGACCCCAAATTTAGTACATTCGACATGAAATCTTTCTACCATATGCCTTAACAGAGAAGCAAAACATTTAAATATGGACGAATTGACAAAATTCAACAATATGCATAATGAACACTATTAGGAAATGTCAACTTTTTCAAAGTAACTTTCTAAATTGTGTTTGAAACTTTTAAAAAATGCATTTATTTAATAATTTGTTTGTTTTTTATTTGTTTTTTTATTAATATTTTATACAATATACTTTTCAGTATCCTAATAATTGTTTTGTACACTACTTTGTAATGTTTTTCACTGAAAACGTAGCATTGAGGTGTATTTTCCGAAATATACCGAGTATCACCGGAATGCCATGCGATAACTTTACGGAAAGGCATGTGATAACAATCGAAGTATGTGATAAACTTTTCATATCAGCCCGCTAAGCACCAATTCGAAAAATATAGAATTTACGTAAATTTAATGCTATTATCATACAGTAAAAAATATATGTTATTTAGTCTAAGTATATGATAAATTCTTATATTACATATAAATACTTCTGTAAAATAATGCCGTATTTACGATTTAAAATTTAATTTTGTGATAAATTTCTATTCAAACTTTTCAAATGCTTGTTTTGACATACGCTGTATATTCTTATTGTCTTGAGAGGAATGATTTGTAAACAAAATAATAAAATCCCACACATCACCATGTCTCATTAATACATAGTACCACGATATGTGATGATACACGTATTAACCTTCTACAATATATAAACAATACCAATGTTGTGTAAAAAAAACAACACTTAAATATTTTCTAAAAGTTTTTTTCCGCAGCTGGATTTCTTTTATACTTTTAATACGGCAAGTTATTGTCTGAATAACCTAAGAAAATAATTTAATATTTGGCGCAACATTATGCATGCCAAATGTTGAAAATCTTGCATGGTTAATCACACGAGAGAGTTTGCTTACAAGAAATTAAGTACGAAAGAGAAGAAAGTCTGTCTGAAATTTTTCGTTTTTCATTTTGCCACGCTTTAAAGAACATGTGTACTAAGTTTCAAGTTGATTGGACTTCAACTTCATCAAAAACTACCTTGACCAAAAACTTTAACCTGAACTGGGACGAACGAACGGTACGACGAACGAACGAACGGACCCACAGACAAGAAAACATAATGCCCTCTACTATCGTAGGTGGGGCATAACAATTTGCAATGCGTTTAAAACTGTTAGTATGAAACAAATATCAGTTCATATTTATATCACTCACTTTAAAAAAGTGGGGGTATACTGTTTAACCTCTGTCTGTCCGTTACTCAATCCATCCGTTCGTCCCATGAATATATTCGTCGCATATCTTTTAGGAACTACATTACAAGGATTTCTGAAATTTGGTTTCAGGGTTTATATAATTCAGTTATATCGTGCGATGCGTTTTCAGATTCATCACTCAACAACTTCCTGTTAACCGAAATATTTCGGCGGGGTATCATCAGTAAGCAGTAAATCAATGTTTCACTTGTTTTATAAATGCTTTAGAAGTTTACTTAAATCTCCTACAAAAATCGCAAAAATCGGCTTTAGAGATCCCGGCCACTCATCTTCTAAGTGGAAAGGGGATGGAATTAACTCGGCTCATACGGCACAAAAACTATAATAAACCTAAAATTCGGTTCTTTGGCCAGGATGTTGTCTTATTGACAGATTCTGCATTACCTTTCTCAATTTTATTCAGGTCAAGTTTTATCTTAATTCTTGTTTTTCATTTTCTAAAAGTAAACAAAATATAGGTGTTCTGCATCCATTCGAAAACAAATCTTTTAATCTTTTTTTATTAAATGGTCTGTGTGGTAGGCCATGAAGAAACAAAACAACAAAGAAAGAAAGAAAAATCATCAGTGATCATTACAAAATAAAAATCGCTAGAGGCTTGAGCTAATTCGAAAAATGATTAACAATTTTGGATGCATAAAATTGAGAATGGAAATGGGGAATGTGTCAAAGAGACAACAACCCGACCATAGAAAAAACAACAGCAGAAGGTCACTAACAGGTCTTCAATGTAGCGAGACATTCCCGCACCCGGAGGCGTCCTTCAGCTGGCCCCTAAACAAATATATACTAGTTCAGTGATAATGAACGCCATACTTATTTCCGAATTGTACACAAGAAACTAAAATTTAAAAAATACAAGACTAACAAAGGCCAGAGGCTCCTGACTTGGGACAGGCGCAAAAATGCGGCGGGGTTAAATACACGAGATTGTTTAAGCTGGTTAATCATTGTTACAATGTTGTCAAATATATGTATACTATTTAATGGTCACAATTCAATTTGGTTGTATTAATTTTCTTTGATTGTGAATAAAATGAGATGCGGGATATTGTTTGACTTAAATTGAGTTGTTAACTTGATTGAAATAAATATGCAACTCTAGTATATATATACGAAAGGTTATACAACGACGATAAGACATTTTTTAAATTGATGATTTTGACTTATAGTACTGCAACTGACATCGAAAAAGACGCTTAGTTAACGAGTTTAATGGTCCGGAATAACACACGGCTGCAAATTGTTTTAAATGATAGAATAATATCTATATTTTAATTTCCGTCGGGTCGTAAAAAGTTTCTATGGTCACATTTTTGTATTTTATCCCTTTAATGGGGGTACCCCTCAATTTACAGTTTTGGGTAGTTACCTTAAAATCCAAAAAAATATTTTTTGGTTAAATTTTCCGCTATTTTCGTAAATATTTTCTATGCACATATCATCAAGGATCATCGCGATGAATGATGAAGATATAAATATAATACCATCTCCAAGTAAAACTTTCAAACTTAAAGTTGGCTGTTTTTTAGATAGAAACTTAACGCGTTTTTCTTTGAAAACAAGAAAACATATGATTCAAAAACAGTATTTGACATTTGAGAGGACAAAACATATTATTGCGATACTGCATGCAAATTTTGTTGGGCAAATTCCAAACAATTTTGTCAAAAACTAAAAAATAAAAACATCATTTGTACCTTTTTTAATTACGGAAATTTCCTATCCGTCAATCAGCTCCACCACTTATTTATTTCCTTCACAATGAATTTAATAGTTTCGATGTGATTATGTTTTTTTTGTAGGAGAAGTTAATTTATTTTTGAGTAATTTGAATATATATAGTAGTTCTATCGTGTATTTTCTGTAAATAAGTTATATTTTGGTTAATAAAATTTTGACTTTATATAAAAGTTAACCAAATCCTTCGGATAAGAGGTTTTCCGGATAATGACTATAGTTGACATTGTGTGAAAATACATTGTATGTCAATGTTTAACCTCAGAGCAATTAAAATGCATGCAAGTGGTCGGGGGAAAAGCACTTTTGAAGTTTCGCAGAGATTTGGTGTGTGACAAGGTGATGCTAAAACCAACTTCTCTTTATATTCTGCTTTCCGTGGGCGAATCATCAGTGATGTTATGAGACTTGCACCAGAAGGCAAAATTGGTGCGTCTTTAAATTAGATTGATTGATTGATTGATGGTTGCTTAACATCCAGTGGCAAATATTTCATGCATGTTCAGGACGAGAACAAGTTAACAATAAAAACAATAGATAGGTTTTGTCATAATAGAGGCCATTCGGGATGATGATCGGAAAAATTTAGACTGCCACTGGAAAATGATGGTATATTGGATTGGGACAGAAATTTTCCATTGCAACATGCCACCTACGGACCCCTGAAAGAGTTGATGCAAGGGTTTTTAACGTGCAAAGAACGTGACACTACCTTTACACGAGGCATCGGATTTAACGTCCCCATTCTGACCGGACGTGACTGCGAACGTGATACATCCCGCACAGCCAAACGGACGCCCCACTTCGTTTTACTGCCGGTCGGGGAAGACCAAGTGACCATATTTCGTTTCCCCAGTCACCCTTTGGAAACTTTAAATTAGAAACAACAGAAATCCATATATGTGATCAAACTGATCGACATGTATCCTCACAACCTGACACTTTTTTACGATCTCGCGCTCAGTTTCTTCCTTATAGTTTGATATGAAAACAGGGTTTTTGTGTAAAAGAAAAACCTTTAAAAAAAACAGAAAACTACGCAAAACTGAGTCCTCTAAACGTGTTGACAGTCTTTTAAGTTGTGCTTATTAATGTGAGTAATCATTTATCCATGCATAACCAAGTTCTTATTGAAGTCAACACCTGTGCAATTAAGTAAAACAGTTACTGAAAAATTAGAATTTGAACTTGCTGTCAGTTCATTAATAACGATTGTTAGTGATGTGATTTGTTCTTTCATAAGAAAAAGCCTTTCTCATGTAGCACATCCTCTATATATACCGATCAATTTTACCCAAGATTGTCTCTGATGCTTACCAAACTGCCAAACTCCAGAACTAACTAGATATTGTAACACCTTACAATTCAGACACAGTGGGGCCAAGGGATATAAAATATAGAGTTTAGCTCTGAACTCAATTTAGGGGATGCCATATCTGCTGCAGGAAAATTGAAGTCTATGTTAAGACTTTCAGAATTACACCAAGGTGTGTCTGAAAATATCAAGGATACATTAAAAGAAGAACAATTACTTCACCCTGCCACCAGTGCTCTTATGAGCTATGTCCTCGTTTTGGTATTTCTATGGAAATGATGCCCGCATAGCTTGTTAATAGATATAGGAAGATGTGGTATGAGTGCCAATGATACAACACACCATCCAAGTCACAATTTATAAAAGTAAACCATTATAGGTCACGGTCCGGTCTTCAACACGGAGCCTAGGCTCAAAAGTCCATTTGTTAGTTAATTGATGAAAAATAACACAAAGGCGCTTCTGAACCGTATATTGTCCCTAAAGATAACAAAAAGTCGTAAATGTATGGCTATTTCAAAATCAATCGTTTTTATTGTAACATTCGACCCATTACATTTGGGCTTGGCAGTGCAGATACATCATGCATATGAATATGGGAATATGTGTCACGAACATTGATCGAACTTTTGTTCTCACATTTCTTTTGTGTTTCCTATGCATATGTTAGACTATATCGGACGAGTTTGACCGAATCATGACGGTATTTACGCTCCAGATAGCATTTTAACTCAAAAACTGTGTTTGCTTTGCACAAACTCTGTCCTGCGCCGAACTTGTTATAAAAAAAAGGGAAGTGTCTTGTAATGCTAATACGCGTACTGAATCCGCATATGATTGCGAGATGACTACGAGATTGATTCATGTCCCTATTTTATGAATACTTGAGCTATTGTTTGTCGCTTTTAAAAGTTATATAAGGATCATGACTGATTTTAAATTACAACATTAGAAAATTGGCATTGCATTGTATAATTTTTTATCCTTCCCTTAAAAAATTAATGAGTTAACTTTTTTACCAGGATTATCACACTAAAAGAATGTTCATGCATGCACCAAACTGACTTTGTTTTACAATCAGTTTTTTTTTAAACCTCGCATTCGCCTCGGGTGACTATAGTATACTTTGTGCTATAACTGCTCTTTCCAGACTTTGCAAATACACAATATGTATTTATCTATAACTAGATACTAATGGTCACAAAATACACAACCTTTAAGATGCAAAATTAAAAACAATGTTTCAGCGGTTGAATTTAGTTTTTTTGTCAAAGATAGAAAAAATATTGAAATAATTTGATAAACTGGTGTTTTATACTTTAGAAAATAATTCTGTAATATACTATAGTGAAATACTATAAACAATATGAAAATTTATGGATGTGAAAAGGACAAGGCCACTTCTTCTTTTGCTATGTCTTAAATGGAAAAAAATCAGAAGGTTCCAAATCAACGCCATTTTGTAATGGCAGCTCTTCATATAAGTAGTCAAATTTGTCGTTTTAACATCGTTTATAGCATATGCTTATAATTGAATCGTTTTTGTAGCATTCAATTGAATAAATATCAGAAAATTTCTCCTTTTTGTCCTTGTGGTTGAAATATTGATATTTTTTTGTCTGACCTTTGACCTCAATTTCACAAAATTGTGACCACTCTGGATTTTTACGACCCAACTTTTCTTATTGTACACGTTTTCCTCTTTCCATCGATATATAATTTAGGTGTGTGTTCTTCCGGACCATTAAAGTTTTAAAAAATGAACTCTGGTTGCAGTACTATTAATGATCAGGAGTCACTGACTGTATCAGCCGTCGTGTAAATCTCTAAATTCACGGATAGATAAGGTTAACAATCCGATAATAAACTTTCAATGGTATTTTTAAACGCCATGTAAAATCAGAAACAGAGACAAATGCAATTTTGCAATGTTGCGTTAATTTTCAAAAAAGATGATGCTGGATATATTACACATGTGTTACAATGATCTGTAAACATGAGGCAAGGACTAATGGAGGCAGTACAAGCTGAAAAAAAAACCATATAATTAGATCACATCAAATAAACTTGTTGTTCTTCATATTTTTTTCAATCTTGAAATGTCATACTTTAGATGTTAAAAAACAATCTATTTTACTTTTGCATAATATTGAAATTTTCAAGTTCACTTCGATTCAAATTTCTCTGATAAGGGATATCCAGGCGAAACTTATTATAATTATAGTAATACATAGTAATAGTTGATATTATAAACAGAAAACTCAGATGACCATGTCTTAAAATCAAACGAGTGAAACAAAAAATAACACAAAAATTTAAAAATTGAGCAACACGAACCCCATGAAAAACATATAGTGCCCTGGAAGAATCAGGAGTTCACACTTCAGTGTTTTTTTTTTTAATTACATTTAAGATAACACTGAAATCGCTACCAAAATAAAAAGAATTCTTTTATATTTGAAATCCAACAAATGAAAGTCTTTATTGTTCTGTTATTGTAGGAGAAAAAAAATCGGTATATGACTGACTATCTTGCTTTGTGTGTGCCACATGTAACTGGACAATATTAGAAAAATAAGCCTTTGGTCATACTAAACGTTTGGTAGATTTTGTCAAGCTAAAAAAATATTGACGATCAAACTGTGATACTGTATCGCATGTGGCAGAATTCTTCCAAAAATCATCATCAATAAGATAAGTCGGTTAACATTGTAAGCAAGAGAACGATGAAACTACTTAGAAAATGGAGAGATTAGAAACCAATTTTATCTGTTTTGATTAAACCTATTCTATGGTATCAGAAAGTACTATTATTTCATCGTTGCTCCATCTTCGCTAGCCAAGGGTTACGAACCCTTGGTTAGCGAAGATGTCGTTGCTCATGATAAATCAGAAATTAATTTTACAAAAAAAAATGAACAAATAAAAAGAAATAGATACTCTTCATCGTCCTTTATAGTACGATAAGTTGGCTCGTCCTGTAGTTATTCCTGTAGCCAGAATTGCACGTGTTAGGTAGGAACATCTATATTAAAAAAAAACCGTCCATATGCTAGGAAGGAATATCAGGCTACATTTTGTCAAGTACCAGGAGAAGAGTAAAGTAGTAAATTGCTGCAAACTTAAATCGTCGTCAAAGTGTATGAGTCCAACGTTACGTTGAATTTTACGTTAGAACACATTTCATGTGTTACCTAAATTGAAATTTCTTAACTAATTTTTCACCGATCGTTTTCAAATTTTTTACATTGAGTTGGCATAAGTATTTTCTGTTTAATTAATAAAAAATCTGATAATTCATAATTTTTGCCATAAGGGTCGTTTTTGCTTGTCTGGCGTCATATATATTAAACAGCTCTGAAATCTTGGATTCATCCCCCCAAGTTACAGAGGTTTTGAATCCGCCCCTTTTCAATATTTTGAATATTTCTTACCATCTATTTATAATAAAGTTGAGCCATTCTGCTGTTTCCCTCTGTCCCAATGCTTTCTTTCTGTGAATTCTTGTCTCCTCTTGATATATTCTGTTTTGCACAATATTCTTGGTCTTCCATAATACAGACAACCCAATTATCAACAAAAATACCCCCGAAAATGAAAACTGGTAATTTTCAATGGCCCAAGAAGATGCAGAAACGACGAAAGAACCCAGTGGTCCATACATGTCCATCATAACGTTATAGTATGGTATTAGTTTTCTGTTTTGATTTTTCCAATCATATTGTGTTGTAAAATGATGCCCTTTGTGGGTTCTTGATTAAATTAATAAAATTCTTATCTTATCTTATACATATGTGTTACAAGATAGAATGGTCCAAATTAAATGGATATAGTAATGATATAAACTATGTTCTGATACATAAAATCATTTGAATTATTATTTATCTCTGGTGGAGGTTAAATCCTTTATATAATGTCATAAGGAAATAATATGTGAATATATACTCAATTGTTTAATGTCATATAATAATACTTGAATCTATTACATACTTGAATGCCTAACAGTCGGAAAGCTGACCCCGGTTTGACCCCATTTCTTAAAGCAACAATGGACGTCATGTGATTATCATGAACAAACTATTGTTATATCAAGCACCATATGCTGTTATTTACATGTGGATATTATTAAAAATTATCTTATTAAATATATTTTGATACTGTAAACATGTGCCAAAAAAATAGAGAAACACATTTTATCACTTTTCAGAACTCAGTCCCAGTGAAATAGGCCCTATGTGTCCCTACAGTCAGGATCCTACTTCGTCAAAATTATCTCCCCATTACGCCAGTTCATTTTCACAATCGTAAAAATGGAAGCATTGTAGCGATGACGCGCTACCAATTTTGCTCTTGGAAACCGATAAATTTATCCACATTGCACCAATACGATCCTTATATGTCAGTTATATTTTAAAGACAAATGTATGGAACGCCATGACTGCCTTATGTTAATGATCAGCATTATATGCAGTGCTCACACCATTATATTAAGTGCTCACAACATTATATTAAGTGCTCACAACATTATATGCAGTGCTCACACCATTATATTAAGTGCTCACAACATTATATTAAGGGCTCAAAGCATTATATTAAGTGCTACAACCATTATATGCAGTGCTCACATCATTATATTAAGTGCTCACAACATTATATTAAGTGCTCACAACATTATATTAAGTGCTCACAACATTATATGCAGTGCTCACACCATTATATTAAGTGCTCACAACATTATATTAAGGGCTCACAACATTATATTAAGTGCTCACACCATTATATGCAGTGCTCACATCATTATATTAAGTGCTCACAACATTATATTAAGTGCTCACAACATTATATTATGTGCTCACAACATTATATTAAGTGCTCCCAACATTATATGCAGTGGTCAAAGCATTATATGAAGTGTTCAAAACATTATATGCAGTGGTCACAACATTATATGAAGTGATCACAACATTATATGAAGTGCTCACAATATTATATGAAGTGCTCACAACATTATACGTTTTTTGTTGTATGATGAGATTGTTGTATGATGAGATTGATGTATGATGAGATCATTCGGTAAACATCGTTTTTTAGCGGAAATTACCGAATCCATAATTTGTAAATTACGGTAATGCCCAGCAAACAAATTTAAACAGTTATTAAAGTCATGTGATCATAAGGCAGTATACAATATTTAAAACTGATTGAAATAAGTAAGGAAAAGATGAAACTAAGAAGTAAATGATTAAAGTAGTTCTGTTCGTCGTAAGAAATACGAATGGCAAAATGTAAGTGAAATAATAAAAAGTTTATTTAATGAAATATCGAAGGGAAATTTGTATGACATATTCCTCGAGTTCATTTCCTACTGAAGAACTTTAGCAAGGTGCCACTTTATAGTCCGTACTCAGTTTAAAAAAAGCTTAATTACCTTTTAAATAAAACAGTCAGCTTTCTATAACACATAAGCGTCATATTACGCTAGCTTATATATGTCATGATTGAGTGTCATGATTGAGTCATTTTTGGCATCCATTTTCAGAATTTGTCATTTCACATGAATAAGTATCTAACCAGTGGCAGATCCAGGGGGGGGGGGGGGGGGGGTGGTTCCGGGGGTGCGCACCCCCCCTTTATTTTTGCCGATCAATGCATTTGTATCGGGACATATGTTTTGCACCCCCCCTTTGCCCTGTTTGCCCTGGGTTAGCAACCCCCCTTTCGAAAATTCCTGCATCCGCCCCTGCTAACAGATATGGAAAATGCAGTTTAAAGCATTTCATTGTAGGTGTTTAACATAACTTTAGGCAGCAACCATTTAATTTTTTTTGGGGGGAAGGGGGGGGGGGGCTATTGATTTTTATTTTTTTCGCGACAAGTCGAAAATGTTTTTTTAATTCAATTTTAGCATTACATATATTGGCAGCTAGGGGTGAATCAACCAATTTTTTTTTCTCAGAATCAAAAACAAATTATTTTTTTCTCCAAAAACTGGAAACACACTTTTTTTCAAAAAAATCCATAAATTTTACCCTTTCAAAACCCAGTTTAACATTATTTTCATTTAAAGTTATCATCTCTTATGAAAACTGAGTTTGTGGGGATGAAAAACGTTTACTACGTTTGTTCGTCATTTTGCACGGTTAATATATATAAAAAAAGTGGTATGCTTGATAATGAAACAACTTTCCACAAGAGACAAAATGACATCACAGAAATTAACAACTAAACGGCCACAGTACGGCCTTCAACAATGAGCAAAGCCATACTGCATAGTCATGCAGCTATAGAAGGCCCCGAAATGATAAACGTAAAACATTCCTAATTTATGTACAAACAAACGATCGAAAAACTAACATGTATATAACACATTAACAAACGACAACCACTGAAATAAAGGCACCTCCTGACTTGGGACAGCCACATATACAGAATGTGCGGCGGGTTTTAACATGTTAGCGGGATACCAACCCTCCCTCTAACCTGGGACAGTGGCGTAACAGAACAACATAAGAACGAACTATGAAAATCAGTTGTAAAAGGCTTAACTCATCAGATGGGTACAAATATAAATCCATCTACCAGAAAATAGAGTAGACGTGGGCGGCTACTTCTATATCCCAACAACAAATAGACACTTAAGTACTGATCTGAGAGTACTCGCAATTACTGACAGCTAGATCAAAGCCACTAACAACTAATAAAAAAAACATGCATCTAAGTTTTGCATTTAGGTAAAGATTGAAACAAACTGTGAGTAAAATAGAATGATTTACTATTATTGGATAGTAACGATTGTCCATGAAAAAGGAGTCATTTTCAATGCTCTTCAACTTTGTACTTGTTTGGATGTATAAATATTTTGATATGAGCGTCACTGATGAGTCTTATGTAGACGAAACAAGCATTTGGCGTACTAAATTATAATCCTGGTAGCTTTGATAACTACTTGACCTAAATTAATTCTGGTTAAGGTACATTAAGATACAAAATATAATCAACTACAAGTCATAGAAGAATAATATCTTTTAGATCGCACTTCTTTGATAACAATGGACCTCGAAAAAAGATTCAAATTTGTGTTTAGGTCCAGATGATAGCAACAACACAAAAAAGAGGAATGCTATTTGTTGCTGAGCACTTCTTTGATTTTATTTAAAGTCCACACAATTTATTTTGTAACGGAAGCACAAAAAAAAGATACTCATTATTATGTCAATATATAATTGTAATATAATTATATTAATGGAGAACTTCTAGTATTGTTTTACTGTGAATTCTTCTCGTTCTTGTGATTGGCGTTCTAATTCTTCTCACATACAAGCTTGTCTATAGTCTGAGGATTTCTGTTATTTTTGCTACCAATTTTTTTCCATATCCCATGTTAGGATCAATCTAAAAGGTTGAAAATTTCATATCTGAATATTTTTTTCGTTATCTGGAAAGTTACTTTTGACGGCGGATCTTGATTGTTTCTGTGGGGCTTCTTTCTCATGGATAGGGATCACTCACGGGGAAAAAAATGGAAAATTGTCGAAACTAATTTGACTTTTATGTATACTAGCATAAAATCGAGAATGGAAATGGGGAATGTATCAAAGAGACAACAACCCGACTCCATAGAAAAAACAACGGCAGAAGGTCACCAACAGTTCTTCAATGTAACGAGAAATTCCCGAACCCGGAGGCGTCCTTCAGCTGGCCCATCAACGAATATATATTAGTTCAGTGATAATGAACGCCATACTAATTTCCAAATTGGACACAAGAAACTAAAATTAAAATAATATAAGAAAAACAAAGACCAGAGGCTCCTGACTTGGGACAGGCGCAAAAATGCGGCGTAGTCCGAATTATATTCTTAAAAGAATTTAAATTCACAAACTAGTTTTTTTGCACCAAACATTAATAACTGTTTAAATTTGTTTGCTGGGCATTACCGTAATTTACTAATTATGGATTCGGTAATTTCCGCTAAAAAACGATGTTTACCGAATGATCTCATCATACATCAATCTCATCATACAACAATCTCATCATACAACAAAAAACGTATAATGTTGTGAGCACTTCATATAATGGTGTGAGCACTTAATATAATGTTGTGAGCCCTTAATATAATGTTGTGAGCACTTAATATAATGGTGTGAGCACTGCATATAATGTTGTGAGCACTTAATATAATGTTGTGAGCCCTTAATATAATGTTGTGAGCACTTAATATAATGGTGTGAGCACTGCATATAATGTTGTGAGCACTTAATATAATGTTGTGAGCACTTAATATAATGGTGTGAGCACTGCATATAATGCTGATCATTAACATAAGGCAGTCATGGCGTTCCATACAAATGTATCAACTAGCTAATGAGCATCAGTTAATGATATTGTCTCATTGATTCAACTTAAAACTATTGTCTGATCGGTTGTTAGGTGGAATTTTCGAAAAATCATAAACATTTAAAAAAAATCTAATTAAATATTTCGTGGAAGGGCAGACTAGATTCTTTTAGTGGTTGAAGACTATAAACCCTAGTTATCACACACAAAAAAATTAGAATTTTTCGAAGATATGCATTTTCATCATCCAACTTGTAAGACTGTCGTCAAGTACTTTCAGTAAAAAAAAATAGCTATTCGAACACACCTTCCCTGTTTTTGTGACTCATTAGATAGGTATTTCACTTGACCCATATATTTCATCTTTTAGTACTGTTATTTTTTTGTGTTATAAAGTCAACCTGTAGCTTTAATATATAAAAATGATAGAATCTGAAGCGAGACGATGTATGAAATATTCTTACTTTGAACGATATCAAGACAAAATACTCAACTCAAACACGCCCTAACATAAAAAGGTGCACTCGATTTTCTCTTTTCGATACAATTGTTACCTATTTTTTGGAATTTTTCTTCAGTCACATAATGGAAGGGCAGACACGAAAATTACTGAACTAATAGATTGATATCTTTTCCGTCCGTGGTAATTTTTTCAAAAAAATCGGAGGTTATGCATTTTTGTCATCCAACTTGAAAGATACCCATGTCGTCGACTTGATATCTAATTGTTCTGCTTAACTATGTACTAGATAAATTGAAAACTTATGCAAATGGTGTTTTTGAAATAAAACACCTCGTAATTGAGAAGAAAATTGCAGTTTTGTTTGTTTCTATTAACTTTTTAAAAATTTGTCACTATAGTAAACAATACAGTAAACATTTATCGCCTTCTCTAATAGAGAGCTTCGATTCTTTTGTTCTATT
The DNA here is from genome assembly GCA_019925275.1 of Mytilus edulis. Taxonomy (NCBI): domain Eukaryota; kingdom Metazoa; phylum Mollusca; class Bivalvia; order Mytilida; family Mytilidae; genus Mytilus; species Mytilus edulis. Next base: position 30,976 of record JAHUZM010000412.1, read on the forward strand.
TCAACCTGGTTTCCGACTGCCTATGTGCCATAATAGGGTTAATTTAATATCATGTTTTGGTAAGTATTTTTACTGCTGCAACCAAATTATTTTAACACAGAAATAAATGTCTACTCAATTTATACAAGGGTAGTCTAAATATTCATGAATAATGGATCAAGACAGTATTAAAATGATAAAAAAAAAGGACAACTTTCGAGTTCGATGCATTTCCGTCAAAAACTCTGGTTTTAGTGAACGTCATTTGTGCGTTTAGGGGCGTCGTCACTTCCGTTTCAATGTTGAGCGAGTGGTTGGAAAACTATAATTCTATATTGTACGAATTATTCAGCAAATTAAATTCTCAAAATTGACAATCAGCACTGCTGTCATTAGGGAATTGTCATTAAGTACCTACAGAACAACCATTATTTCTAGTTTATCCTGCACAACGACGATCACTAAGACGCTTGATGAACGTAAATAGTGCAGGGATACAGGCGATCCCCTCTATCTGGTAAATGACGTCATAAAGGCGCGCATAATTGACGAGTTTTTTGCCGGTGACGGATGAACTCGAAAGTGGTCTAATACTGACACTTGCAAGGCGATCCCCTCTATCTGGTAAATGACGTCATAAAGGCGCGCATAATTGACGAGTTTTTTGCCGGTGACGGATGAACTCGAAAGTGGTCTAATACTGACACTTGCAAGTTGGTCCTACCTTTTTCATTTAAACTTAAAAGAGATCATAATGAAAGTATTCTGAATGTAAAATCTTCAGTATTTTAAATTTATAAAAGGAAAATTAGTTTGCAATCCTTGTATGAACAAACTAAATATAACAATACATGTTGTCTCATTGATTTCATGCAAGTTATAGTTCTAATGAATGGACTCAAATTATAAAAATAACACACTAAACCAATATATAAATGGTACTAATCATGAACTTGAAAATTAATAAGAACAAAATAGACTCAGTAATATTTTTCTTTTTCTATTTGAAAAATAATAATAATAACATTAAACAAGAGTGCACACGCTCAAATGTCTCGCCTTCTATACTAATCATTGATATTATGTTGATAGTCTTAAGTATAAATCTAAGCTTTATTACAACTGTCACATAAACTTTACATTAACCAAGATAACTAAACAAAGACCAATGAACCTTGAAAAAGAGGTCCAGGTCAGATGAACCATGCCAGGCAGACAGGTACAGCTAACAATGCTTCTATACAACATATATAGTTGACACATTACTTATAGTTTAAGAAAAATAGACCAAAACACAAAAACTTAACACTGTGCAATGAACCGTGAAAATGAGGTCACGGTTAAATAAAACCTGCTCGACTGACATAAAGATCATAAAATATTTCCATACACCAAATATAGTTGACCTATGGCATATAGCATTAGATAAAAAGACCAAAACTCAAAAACTTAACTTTGACCACTGAACCATGAAAATGAGGTCAAGGTCACATGACATCTGCCCGCTAGACATGTACACTTAACAATCATTCCATACAACAAATATAGTAGACCTATTGCATATGGTATGAGAAAAAACAGACCAAAACACAAAAATTTAACTATTACTACTGAACCATGAAAATGAGGTCAAGGTCAGATGACACCTGCCAGTTGGACATGTACACCTTACAGTCCTTCCATACACCGAATATACTTGCCCTATTGCTTATAGTATCTGAGATGTGGACTTGACCACCAAAACTTAACCTTGTTCACTGATCCATGAAATGAGGTCGAGGTCAAGTGAAAACTGTCTGACGGGCATGAGGACCTTGCAAGGTACGCACACATCAAATATAGTTATCCTATTACTTATAATAAGAGAGAATTCAACATTACAAAAAATTTGAACTTTTTTTTCAAGTGGTCACTGAACCATGAAAATGAGGTCAAGGACATTGGACATGTGACTGATGGAAACTTCGTAACATGAAGCATCTATATACAAAGTATGAAGCATCCAGGTCTTCCACCTTCTAAAATATAAAGCTTTTAAGAAGTGAGCTAACGCCGCCGCCGTAGCCGCCGTAGCCGCCGTAGCCGCCGTAGCCGCCGCCGGATCACTATCCCTATGTCGAGCTTTCTGCAACAAAAGTTGCAGGCTCGACAAAAAACTATGCATTTTTACATTTATATAAAAGTATTCCAGAGCAGTTTCTGGGGGCTAAGTCAATGTTTTAGATCACAATTCAAAAGTCAAAATTAAGTCACACTTCATGTCAGTATGATAATGCTTTAAATAAGATTGATTAAAATGATACTCTGAAAGAGATTGTTTGAAGGCAGCAACCATTTGTTTTCACGGAGGGGGGAACAACTATAGATTTTTTCCAGACAAGTTGAAAACAATTCTTCTCTTTCAATTTTAGCATTTCATTTAATGGCAGCTGAGGTAAAAACAAACATTTTTTTTCTCAGCCTCAAAAACAAATTATTTTTTATCCAAAAATTGGAAACACCACCCCCTACCCCACCAGAAAATCAAATGGTTGTTGGCTCCCTAAGTTCAAATTTTGGACAATACTTTCTCATTTACTTTTGCAGCATTCCTTTATCACAAAAAAAATATATTATTATATAAAACAACGAATGTGTTTTATGTCAGTGATCTAAAGCAGTTAAGGTTGTGCAAAGACAGTATAAGATTTCCTTACCTTGAACTAACCTTGTTTTAGTTAAGTCATACATTTCACTGACTTAAAGAGAATAATTAATCCAGTCAAATATTCACAGCTGATCTCGCCATTACTTTTTCAAACAAACATACTAAATGTGTGTACATTGACTGTGTTCAGATGCCAGGTGACATTGATGTGTAAGACCGAAAAACTACAATGTCAAAAAATGTCTTTCTTTTTGGAATTTAGTTCAAACGGGGTTTCCCTTAGACCTCTCGTAAGAACTTCGACACAGCAAAACTGAGCAGCAAACGTGCACTTTGAATTTATTTATGGCAAGCCGTTTTACTATTTATTATAACTTCAAGATATCTCATAAACTTTGTAAGATATCTCATAAAGTTTATAAGATATCTTATATAGTTCATAAGATATCTTATATAGTTCATAAGATATCATATATAGTTCATAAGATATCTTATATAGTTTATAAGATTTCTTATATAGTTTATAAGCTATCTTATATAGTTTATAAGATATCTTATATAGTTTATAAGACATCTTATATAGTTTATAAGATATCTTAATTAGTTTTATGAGATATATTTTATAGTTTATGAGATGTCTTATATAGTTTATGATATGTCTTTTTCAGTTTATAAGATATCTCATATAATTTTCTCTATAAGATATCTTATAAATTATATGAGATATCTTATAACTTGAAGCAAAAAGAATCTTATAAAGTACATAAGATATCTTATATAAAAATATTTCTAAGATATCTTATTAACTTTAGGAGATATGTTATAAACTTTAAGAGATATCTCATAAAGAATAGAAGATTTCTCATAAAGTATAGAAGATATCTTATTTATCTTATATAGTATAGTATATAACATTTCTTATATAATATATAAAGATATCTTGTGGGTTTTCTTTCTGAAATTTTAAAACATCTCACCCTTATTTTATTGATTTTGTATTTACAGTGTGTCATCGATCAAATTTATTCGTTCAGTGTATGTTCACTTGTGTTAATATGTCTTTTGATTGAGTTAAGCCATTTTAATCGATATTTTATAATGTGTCTATCTATTTTGTGATGTTACACTGATGTTTCAGGTAAGGTGAAGGGTTGGTATCTATTTAGAAAAACGTTTAAACCCGCTGCATTTGTTTGCACCTGTCATATAAAGTCAGGAACCTGATGTTCAGCGGTTGTCGTTTGTTGATGTGGTTCATAAGTGTTTCTCGTTTCTCGTTTTTATATAGATTAGACTGTTGGTTTTCCCGTTTAAATAGTTTTACATAAGTCATTTTTGAGCCCTTTATAGCTTGCGGTTAGGTATGAGCCTAGGCTAAGTGTTGAAGACCGTACTTTGACCTATAATGGTTTACTTTACAAATTATTACTTGGATGAAGAGTTGTCTCTACCATACCACATCTTCTAATATTTATTGGCTTGAATCTTGGGTGCAATTAAAAGAACCACGTCCATCTGTAAGTAAAATGGAGAGAGAATAATCAAATGTTTGATCCTGATGGTTGTGAAAATCTTCTGTAAATGTTTTCTGTAATTCCATGAATGTTTGATAAAGGTTATTGAGATTTTAAAAACTCGGATTTTTTAGCATACTTAAATATTAGATTAATTACAAGTCCATTTATCAGTAAATGACAGAAATAACAAACTAGAGGCTCCAAGGAGCCTTTGTCGCTCACCCGATACTTCTATTTACAATTGATACATATAATAATGTATCCGTTATACGTTTGCTTTAGTTTCAGAGATAAAAGTCAAAAACTCCATTTACCCCCTAGTATATTCTATGTTTAGCCATGTCTGTCATGTGGATAGGCAGGCAGGGTCATCAGACACATTTTAGCTCACCGGGCCGGAAAGGCACAATGTGAGCTTATGCCATCACTTGCCGTCCGTCGTCGTAGTAAATTATTTAAAAAATGTTCTCCTCTGAAACTACTGGGCCATATACCTTCACACTTTCAATGAATATTCATTAGGGTATCTAGTTTATAAATTGTATCCGAAGTTTTGGTCCACCAAACAACATTGCTGCCATGGCTAAAAATAGAACATATGGGTCAAATGCAGTTTTTGGCTTATATCTCAAAAAACTAAAGCATTTAGAGCAAATCTGACATGAGGTAAAAATGTTAAACAGGTCAAAATCTACCAGCACTGAAATTTTAAGACAAATCATTGTTGGGTTGCTGCCACTAAATTGGTAATTTCGTCGTCTGTCGTCGTAAACTAATACAAAAATCTTCTCCTCTGAAACTACAGGGCCAAATACCTTCAAACTTAATATGAATGTTCCTTAGGGTATCTGGTTATTACATTGTATCCGAAGTTTTGATCCATCAACAAACATGGCTGCCATGGGTAAAATTACAGCATTGGGGTCAAATGCAGTTTTTGGTTTATATCTGAAAAACTAAACCATTTAGAGCAAATCTGACATAGGGTAAAAAAAACAGGTCAAAATCTACCAGCCCTGAATTTTTTCAGACAAATCAAACAAACCATTGTTGGGTTGCTGCCATGAAATTGGTAATTTTAAGGAGATTTTGCAGTTTTTGGTTGCATATATGACCCAAAAAAAAACAAAAAAAAACACTATTATAACTTAAAAATATAAATCTTGATTGATGAATGAATTGGGCTAAAAAAAAATCAGGTGAGTGATTCAGGCTCTTGAGAGCCTCTTGTTTAAACTAGATACCCTAATATACCCTAATGCTAATTGTGGCCAAGTTTGGTTAAATTTGTCTCAGTTGTTTCAGGAGATGACTTTTGTAAAAGTTTACAAAAATTTACGAAAAATTGTTTTGACTTTTAAAAAAAAGGCAAACACTCCTTATGGGGTTAATGGGCCATTTTCGTCATGTTGACTTACTCGTAGGTCTTACTCTGCTGAGAATTATTGCTGTTTACAGTTTATCTTTATCTATGATAATATTCAAGATAATAACCAAAAACTGCAAAATTTCAATATAATTAGTAATTCAAGGGCAACAACCCAACAACAGCTTGTCTGATTCGTCTGAAAATTTTAGAACAGATAAATTTTAACCTGACGAACATTTTATCCCTTTCAATGGACAAGGTTCACTTTTGGCTCAAAATACCAACTTTATCATAAAACACCAAAAAGTTCACAATTTGGTTCGTAAATGGGTTTATTCAAGGATTTGTATAGTACTATACAAATCCTTGGTTTATTTCAAAAGTCTTAATGCTCAAAAAAATTAGTTCTTTTCATAAAAGTACATAATATTCTCCAAATTAGGCCCATCTTGGACATTTTGTCAAAATATGATGATTTTGGGAAATTTTCAGACTTAAAAGCTTTAGGAAAAATTAGGCCGCCACCTAAGCCGATCCAAAATGTTTTGTAACCAAAAGATTCCAAATGTGATATAAAATTCATCAACATAAAAACTTTTTGGATCGTGGATGGCGGCCAAGGTTAATTATGCAAAACACAGTTAAAATTTTAAACCAAATTGACCAAAATTTACCTAAAATTCAAATAATGTATATTATTAAAAGGGTCATAGCTTCAAAAAATTTAAAACAAGGTGTCAAAAAAGTATATTTTAGTCTTAATAGAATTATCACAAGTATTTCTATTTGAAATTTGTAATTGTTTGACCCGATTTAAAAAAACGTTAAAAATTTAGGGCCAATTTTAACCCTTCATGAAAATTTTATCCCTGTCAAAGGACAAGGTTCACTCATGGCAAAAAATGCTTTAGTTTCCGAGATATAAGCCAAGAACAGCCTTTTACCCATATGTTCTATTATTAACCATGGCGGCCATGTTGGTTGGCAGGCTGGGTCATCGGACACATTTTTTAAGCTAGATACCATAATAATGATTGTGACCAAGTTTGGTAAAATTTGTCTAAGTAGTTTCACAGGAGAAGATTGTCGTCCGATTACAAAAATTTACAAAAAATTGTTAAAAATTTAGTATTTAGGACAATAACTTCTTAAGAGGTTAATTGACCATTTAAGTTATGCTGACTTATTTGTGAGATCTTACTTTGCTGAACTGTAGCTGCTTACAGTTTATCTCTATCATAAAATTCAAGATAATAACCAAAACTGCAAAATTCTTTAAATTACCAATTCAGGGGTAGCAACCCACTGACAACGTGCTATCCGATTTGTTTGAACATTATTGGCAGATAGACCTGATCATCAACCAATTAACCCCATGTCAGGTTTTCAGAGACACAAGCCAAAATCTACATTTTACACCTATGTTCTTTTTTTAGCTTTGGCGGCCATCTTGGTTGGTTGACTGGGTCATCGGACACATTTTTAAAACTATATACCCCAATGATGATTGTGGCCAAGTTTTTTTTAATTTGACCCAGAGAATGATTAAATCGTCATTCAAGGGCAATTACTTTTTTCTATGAAGAACTGAAGAGATCTTGAATTTGAGATCTTTTTATGATTTTTTTGGTTGTAAACTGCTGTTTCAATATCTTCTATAGTTCTTGCCCAACACATAAAAAGGGGACAACATTGTCATTTATGGACAATTTCCTGTCAATGTTAAATTATTTGTAAACCTTGTCTTGCTCACAATTTTTGCTGTTTACTGTTTTCTTTGTCTGCTCATGGAAGTATTTTATTGACAGCTTGTCAATGATTTATTTACTTCCATGGTCTGCTGTAGTATCATGAAAAATGCAAAAAAATGTGTAAAATCAATATTTTTTTTGGGGGGGATGGGGGATTAGGGGTCTGTTATTGTTTTCAAAATAATCAGCAATACGGGAGATATGCTAGATATACTTATCGGAGCACCGATGAGATGACAAAATCTGTAAATTTTCTACTTAACAACTTTTTTTACGTTTTGGCAATGAAGGTTATCAACAGGTTTTATGCATTCCTATGAGAACTAATTGCGTCCATTTATTCCGAAATATTTCAGTTTCACACAAGAAACTAACAAAATTAAAGACAAAAGAGATGAGCTTTTGTTCAATATAGTTATTTTTTCCCTTCATCTTATGTTGCGTTTATTCCACATTTAGTTTGTTATGTCCGTGTCTTTGGTTACATTTTTTTTTTTAATTTCAAAAACTTTATTAATCACACGCCATAACTGGTAAATTCTTATGCCGGTGTCACACTTAGCGTATAGGCCGGCGTGCACCAGACGTACAGAGACAATTTACAAAGTCGGTTTACATTAGAGTTTATACGCTTCAAGATCGTCCGACTTTAACTAAAACATATGCGGGTATGTTTGTAACAAACAACCCATAATAAAATGTCCCAGACACGATAAACTCGATATCCAACCCCAATGGGCATAGATGATTTATTTATTGAAGAAAGATGTTTGTAAAACTCAATAGACGACGAACGACAACAACAGACGCCGGTTGGCAAGTATAAGTAACGAAGATCCGATTGTTATATAGAGATTAATACATGGCCTTTTCCATATCAGCCTGGGTATCATCCAGAGACCCCCA
>JAHUZM010000413.1:0-39057 GCA_019925275.1 Mytilus edulis
CAAAGACAAAGCAATTATACAAAGTAGTTTAACCTGCTATATTGTCCATGAAGAATTCTTTATGTTACAGTTTTCAGATTTTTTTTTTCTGTTTTTAACTTATGTTCTGACTTTTCGTCTGCATAATACACACTTGGGAAGCACATTTATGTGTTAACATGTGTTTATTTTGCAATTATTTTCATAATATTCAATAAATGAATGTCAACTTACTTGCAATTAAAACAATTATCAAAGTTAAAAAAAGAAACGCCTCACGTCAGCAGAAATGTTTTTAACATAGGTTTATTGAACAACGCGAGTTCTCTCTTATATCTTTTGATAATGTAAGTATAAATTTTATAAAAGCAATCAGTTTGCATCACCTATAGTTTCCTTTTATTTGTTGTGAAAAAATGGTATGTAAAGTGTATTTTTGTCCGCCATTTTTTTGTTTTCATTTTTTCTTTTAAACGTATGACGTATGACGGATACACTTCAAGGATTATAGTTCACATGCAAAATATCTAATACAAGGTTTGCGATAAATGTCATTCATTCAGAAGCCATAAAAACATAATACAGCTGGATGTTATGAACAATTATGTAATAAACCAAACATGAATAAATGACAATAATTTGTCATGGTAGGAAATAAATAATTCCACCCTCAACAAACAAAACAAAATATATAAGTAAACAAATATTGTATTATAAAAGGTTGAAATCATCATCATATGACATTAGAAAAAAATAATTTGAAAAAAAACAACCTATAAATATAAATACGATAAAGAATCAAGGAAATAGGTGGTGGAATTAAACATCTTCGCTTTTCTTTAAAAAAACAAATGGCGTCTGCTAGCATTCAGTGCAATTGCGAGAATGCTGGCTAATCTAAACACACGTGAAAAGATAACATGCACCTTATCCTAATTGGTCAATTACATATCAATAAACAATCATACTAGTAATTACTCTTGACCCTTATCGTGAGATGACTATACTGACATCAACAGGTCTGTAATCAAAAACTAACATAATCCACAGACAACCCAATGCAAATTTACAATTTCATATTACTCTTGATAAAAATAATTAACTGAAAAAAATGTTTTTATGTACCATTAAATGATTTTTGTTTATGTTTTATGATTTATCATAGGATACTGGATATCTCATCTGCTCATTGCTAAAATAAACAATTTGAAAATAGGCACTCACTCCACCAGTATTACAGTAGATTATTCATAAAATACTAATGGAATGTATTGTGTAACAGACACGTGTATAAACGTCATTGCCTTACCAAGTCAGGAATACGACAGTTGTAATCAATCGTTTGACATGTTTGATATGTTTGAGCTTTTCATTTGGCCATTTGAATTTCGCTTTAGAATTTTTCCCGCAGTTCCGTTTTTTCTGTTTGTTTTTTTTTTGTTAAGAAGACAAATTTCTTATAAACTTTTTTTAGTTGATCACATAGAACTTGCATTTTTCTGTATAATCTAATTATAAGCTTCGGTGTTGACATGAATATCAATTATATGGTCATTTTTATAAATTTTCTGTTTATTTTCTGTTGAATTTTTCGAAAAACTAAGGATTTTCTTACCCCAGGAGTAGATTACCTTAGCCGTATTTGGCACAACTTTTGGGAATTTTGAGTCCTCAATGCTCTTCAACTTTGTATTTGTTTGGCTTTTTAATTATTTTGATCTGAGCGTCACTGATGAGTCTTATGTAGACGAAACGCGCGTCTGGCGTATAAAATTATAATCCTGGTACTTTTGATAACTATTATGTAATTTGTCACTTAAATTTCATTGCAATATGCAAAATTAATGTATTCTGTTCCTTCACAATTAACTTTCACGGCAAAAGGGTAACACACTGCAATAAGTGTACCCTCTAAAAACGTTAATTTATTTTGATATTTATTTGCAACGTAAGAATACATTAATTTTGCATATTGCAATGAAGGCACATAGCGAATTTCAGCGAAGACATACAGTTGTTTTCATTTGACCTTTATGCTGATTTAGAAATAGGCGATTATGATATTTTTAATCTTGATTTAGAAAATGGTTACAAAGGGAATTTTTAGTTTTGATTTTGGACGGGTTATTTTTCTTGCATTTTTACAAAATTAAAAAGAAACAATAATTAAAACCGTTCTAAATGTTTGTGTACAAAAAATCGTTTAATGCAAAGTTAGTAACAATGTTTTAAGCTTTTTTCTTCAAAGATATTCAATATAAGAATTAAAAATAAAACCTCATTACAATAAGGATACAAATCTTACTGCATTAGATGCGAATTACAACAATTAATACATTATGACATCTAAAATTTTTACTGAAATTTAAGTGACAAAGTACATAATGATAATACATAACATATTTAAAGGATGAACACGAATGCGGCCACCTTCATTTTTGAAAAACAAAAACAACAGAAAAAAAAAGATGAACAAAAATAGACAGACGTTCTGTTGTGTTTGTTTTTCTATCATAAACAAATGTGTAAAATAAAAATGTATATGCATGAAATTCACAACAAAGAAGTAGGTTCGGTAAGGGCCGGTTTTGGCCTCAAATTTCATGTTCATTTGACGAAAGATTTTGGACACTTTTTTAACACTTAAATGTTTATTTCAATTGATCCAATTATTTTTTGTGAAAGATTTTAACTGATTTACTCTTTAAATTCGCTCCCATTCTGGCTTAAATATGAAAAATCTATCAAATATGCTAAAACTGTCACTTTTCATATGGTTTTTGTCAAAAATGAACGCGACCGCATTCGTGTTCGTCCTTTAAATATGTTATGTATTATCATTAAACACAACTTACATTTCAATATCAAGAATGAACACGAATGCGGCCACTTTCATTTAATACCGGAAACCGTCTAAAATTTAACTAAAATGCTGAATTGTGAAGATTTCAGTAATTTAGCATGACTTAATGCTGCAAGTACCCGATATATGTGCATTATAATGCCAAAATCAGCCCCTATTTATGTAGCAGATGTATTATACCTTCCAAAAAATAACTAAAAGTTGACATTTAAACAATTTTGTAAAACTGCTATATTCTCGGGCCAAAAAGCGGTTCTACTAAACCTACTCCTTTGTCTATGGTGGAGAGTTGTTTGTTTTATTTTAAAAAAAAAGCTCTGATTCTGTGTCCAGCTTTGGCCAAAAAGTAAAATCACAAAAATAACGAACTCAGAGGAAAATCCAATCGGAAAGTCCATAATCACATAGCAAAATCAAATGACAAAACACATCAAAAACAAATGGACAAGAACTGTCATATTCCTGACTTGGTACAGGTATTTTCAAATGAAGAAAATGGTGAATTAAACCTCGTTTTAAAGTTTGTGTTCTTTTTGGTTGATAGCTGTTCATGTTTTTATTTTTTTTAATAGTTTGGCCTCCAGCTGACGAGACATTGATTGTCGAAATGTGAATCTGGTGCAGACGAATAATACCGTTTATTTCTTTAATGAAGTTCTGTAAAATTTAAACACATGATGATTCTTTTATAACGTTAGTGTAATTACGCCATCGCTTTATCTTTTTATGTTTTAATTGCTATTGTTGATAAAATTGCAATGATTTGTTTTAGATTTAAAAGCGCCATGTGTTCCTGAAACTTGCCCAAACGGGTTCAAGCTATTATCAAACAAAACAAGTAGTGCTAATTGTTATTCCACGTCTAGTGGTCGAAGATTGACTTCCTGGCATGAAGCTTTTGTGAGTATGTTAATTAATCCCCATTTGCAAGAACGTGTCTGTTACTTCGAAAACAAACAAGAATCACACACCATCTACAATACATTACTTAATATGTAAGCAAACTATAGTTCTAATATAAGATTACAATATGTTTGATGTTTTTATCAAGTGACATTTCAGAATTCGTAATCCCTGACTTTATAATTTTTAATCCCTGAATGAAGTAATGTCCTATGATTTCCTATAATTCCTAATCCCTGACTTAAGTAATTTCTTATGACTTAAGTCATTTCTTATGATTTCCTATAATTTTTAGTCCCTGACTTATAAGAGTAATAAAAGACAATCTGGTTTAACATACGAATAATGTTGACTTTCAAAAAGTGTTTCTACAGTGTTCATAAATATGTCATTGGCGTTGTATATGTATTTGATGTATACAGTACTTTGATGAAAATCTGATTAATTTTGTTGCAGAAGATTTTGTTTATATATGAATACCATGTGACGTTTTAAGTAGTGTTGAATGAAGCCGAAATATTTGGACAAAACTTTATCTAAATCAACAATGGTATTTTGATAACAGAACTAAAACAGTACAACAAAATAACTGAATGGTCTTTGGTGTAATTCTGACTCCGTACAGACCCTTTTTCATATTACCGACTTTTGACTCCGGAAATTAATATTTTCGATATGTTACCTTCTCTGTAGTAAAATATCCTGAAAACCGGTCAAGCAAGAGCAAAGAAAATAAGTAGATTCAAAATGTCAACCTACAAGTTTAAGGGAAAGTTTACTGTTAAAGGCTTTCTTTACATGACTATATCTGCGAAGACTTTTACTCACGTCCGTGGTTACTTAATTTCGTGGTTTTGCTGGAGTTAGCATACATATATCTGGTCTATATATCTATAAGTGTTTAGAATTACTATAATTACATACTATGAACATCGATATTTTGATTTCCTTTCTAATTTCATACTGTATACACATCACACCTCTGGCACTGTTTATGAAGATAACGAAGAATTATCGAGCACCCATTTTTAGTTTTATTCGTTATTGACCCCAGTGTGCAAATTTTTTAGAATAGTTTTATTGGTATATAAGAAAATTCTTTTTGTTCCTAAACGGAAGGCATTACAGACAAAAGAAGTATACCTAACAACAAAATGATTTTCCTTTTCCTTTATTCAACATTATTGCAAATGGCTGACTTTTTTTAGGGTTGACTTTTTTCTGCAATTGTTTAACATTAAACTTTTGATTTTATTATTTATCCCTTATTATTATTTTTTTTTTATTTTCATACTATCATCAATCAAATTTATTCGTTCTGTGTTTGTTCATTTGTGTTACTACTCCTTTAATTGAGTGAGCAAAGCCTTTTCAATTGATATTTTAAAGTGTGCCTGTCAATGTTGTGATGATACACTATTGGTTCAGATAAGAATAAAGGTGTGATACCATAAAAACGTGTAAACCAGATGCAATTGTTGGCAGGAAGGAACCTGATGCTCAGTAGTTGTCGTGTGTTGGTTCTGTTTATAAATGTTTCTCGTTTCTCGATTTTTTTTATAATTTGACCGTTGGTTTTCATGTTTAAATGGTTTTACACTAGAAAATGTTTGGGGCCCTTTAAACCCTTTAAAGATTGCTGTTAGGAGTAGGCCAATGCTCCGTGCTGAAGACCGCACTTTGACCTGTAATGGTTAACTTTTATGAATTGTGACTTGGATGGAGAGTTGTCTAATTGGCACACATACCTCATCTTATATCTATATACAAGTTTATAGAAAATTAATTTTCATTCTTTGAAGATTTAATTTCGTAGTTTACGTGTACCCACGAATTTCGAGAAAAGGAACGGATGTAAACATGATATGAATATCATCTTACTTAATTTTAGGCCATTTGTGCCCAGACAGATGGTGCCTACATGTGGAGACCGAACACCGAACAAGAAGCCAAAGCTGTCTTGGTTGAACTTAATATTCGTAAGTTGAGAATGTATCATTATTTGTTTAAGATGAGTTTTTCCAGTAATCATGAATTATAAAAACAAAAACTGTGATAACAAATTCATAAAGTTCGTGTCAAACCATTTTATCCGTTATTACGTATTACAAAAATATGTGACAACGAATTTAATCGGTTTGGTAACTATTGTAAGACTACAATGGGATGATCTGCTTTTTATTTAACTATTAGGCAAAATTTTCCAAACTTGGCCTCAATCTTTTATATGGTGTCTTTTTCTAAAAATTGTGATTTTAACCTTCATTCACCTATTTTGTCTGTTTGTTTTGTTAACACATCGTTGTCAACTTAATGGAATTTGATGCAACTGACATAACAGTAAAAGGATACACTAGTTAAAAACAAGGTTAAATCCACCATTATTAATATACGAAAATCTGCCATTTGGAAGGGACCTTTTGTTTAAAATTGTTCCTCGGAGTTTTTAAAAACAAATTCCATACTGCAAAACTTTTTTAAAATCTTTCACACAAAATATTACGCACCATAAAAGATACCAGACTTAGTATAACATTGAGAACGGAAATGGTGAATGAGTCAAATAGACACCTACCCGACCATAGAACAGACAACAACAGAATGTCACCAATAGATTTTCATTGCAGCGAAAAATTCCCGCATCCGGAGGCGTCCTTCACCTGGTCCCTAAAAATATATATATACGATTTCAGTGATTATGAACGCCATACTAAGCTCCATATTATACACAAGAAACTAAGATAAAAAATATACAAGACTTGCAAAGGCCAGAGGCTTCAAACTTGGGACAGGCGCAAAAATGCGGCGGGGTTAAACATGTTTAAGAGATATCAACCCTCTCCCTCTACCTCTAGCTAATGTAGAAAAGTAAGAAAAGTGAAAGCATAAAAGTAGACATGTTCACCATAAGCCGATACCGAAACCAAAACCGATTCCGATATCGAAACAAAAAATAGTAATGAGATAAATGATAAAAATTTGTAATGTTTAATTCCTTTATATTGAGTCACATTTGAATCAATAGATGGAGCATAACTTCAATTCAATGATTCACATAATTCTAGCCAAAAAATAAAATTAAATTCAACGAGTATTCAATGCACTATTGCAAGATATATACAATTGAAATGTGGATACAAATTTATTAATTATGTAAAAGCTTTCGTCGAAAGGAATAAACTGTATAAAGACAAACATTTCTAAGTCATTATAAATAAACAAAATTCTTAACATTCAAATTGCTTCCTCGGTTCATTTATCCATCAACAGGACATAATTTTAATGAAGTATGTTTGATTCTCATGAGAGCGCTAAGAAAAATAAGTCAAATGAATGAAGAAATGGTACTCTAAAGTTGGCAAAATAAACTTTTAATGGTTATGATTTGTTAACATACATTTGAAAAAATGAGTTTTATTTAAGCAATACTTTTGTTCACAAAGCTATTCATGAAATTGGGTCAATTCTTCATTGAGCTTCAACATCAATGATAACATGACATTCATCTGAGGAATTGGAATCTTCAAAGGGTTATTGGCCAGAATTGGAAGAATCAGTTAGATATATTGATAGTACCTCCCATAGAATAAATCTCACAAACTAAATACCAGGCATTTTTTATAGTGGACATGTTCATTGATTCACTGTATTCATATGTAAGTCATAATAGACACAGTTAAGAAAATAATATACATCTGTAGGTTAATTCTGGTTTGCTAAGTATAAACAATATATTGATAGATTCTATCGGTCCACACGATATATTACTGTTTTCTCGTGAATGTTACTTAATAAAATTAACGGTATCAATTTTCTTGCACCAGATGCGCATTTCGACAATACATGTCTCTTCAGTGATGCTCGTGGCCAAAATATTTGAAATCCAAAGCTTATATAAAAGATGAAGAGCTATAATCCAAAAGGTCCAAAAAGTATAGCCAAATCCGTGAAAGGAATCAGAGCTTTGCATGAGGGAGATACATTCCTTAATTTATAATAATTTCTATCATTTTGTAACAGCAAATTTTAATAACACAAAAAAAAATCCGTATTTTCATGCCAGTACCGAAGTACTGGCTACTGGGCTGGTGATACCCTCGGGGACTAATAGTCCACCAGCAGAGGCATCGACCCAGTGATAGTAATGAAATTAACGGTATCAATTTTCTTGCACCAGATGCGCATTTCGACAATACATGTCTCTTCAGTGATGCTCGTGGCCAAAATATTTGAAATCCAAAGCTTATATAAAAGATGAAGAGCTATAATCCAAAAGGTCCAAAAAGTATAGCCAAATCCGTGAAAGGAATCAGAGCTTTGCATGAGGGAGATACATTCCTTAATTTATAATAATTTCTATCATTTTGTAACAGCAAATTTTAATAACACAAAAAAAAATTTAAAAACTTAATTGTCGATACCCTATACCCATCTGAACATCCTATTGCAACACCATATACTGTAAGGCAGCCCCAATAAAATATGCAATAATCCGCTTTCACATCTGGCGTATTAAATTATAGTCCTGGTACCTTTGATAAATATTTACACCACTGGGTCGATGCCATCGTTGTTGGACGTCTCGTCCCCGAGGGTATCACCAACCCAGCAGTCAACACTTCGGTGTTGACATGAATATCAATAATGTGGTCATATTTATTAATTTCAACAAAATTGATTGATATTGTTTCTAGTCAGGAATATGAAGGTTTTCCATTAGTTTCACTGATTACTTATTTCGTTTATCAAGTTTTAAGATGTTCGCTTCTCTTGTTTTTGAAATTATGCCAGATTTTCGGAACTCCCTGGTTTTATCTATGAAGTGCCATTAATAAAATTTCCCCACTTACCACTACTTTTCTTTTCATAATTGCATTACATGTAGTTTAAGACCAGTATTTTTAAATCCAAGAAAATCCTTGTTATTTATTTCATATTTTTTTTTCAAAGAAAAATAAGACCAATGTAAATGCATGAAAAGACCACAAATAATCATTTCCCGCCATAATTTTGATAGCATGTATCTAGAAAACAAGCACATGGACCCTTCTTGTTTTTTTGTCTCTACATTTGAGTTTTTACATTCATATTATATTAATTAAAATCAAACTTTTAAAAAGCTTAATATTTTGAGACAGAGAGGCGGACTTTTATAAAAATTTTTATCATAGTCGTTATTTATGTTCATACCTTAGTTTTATTCTACTGATTGTCAATGAAGCTCATTAACATTTAATTCTTTTTACAGCCAATTTTAGTGATGTGTGGACCGGAGCAAATGATATAGATAAGGATGGGAACTATACATTTGCCGTAGAAAATGGACCATTTTCATTAAATAATCTCCCATTTGGTGAAGGTAAATTTTATGATTATTAGCAAAAACATATACGCCATACGTCGATGAGACAGCAAATAAACAACACAAAAAAGAAGCGTCATCTACAGGACAGTACATGGTATCAAACAATATATGTGTTTAAAAAGGTTATACAAAATATGGACTAATAATGATCAGCACTTTTAAAATTCAGTCCATAACAAGATAAAAGCATAAAAACCAATAGTTATTTTTCGATTGTGACCTTCCGAGTAAGACTTAAATACGGATGTGTACAATTTACAACCCCACATGTGCCACTAGTTGGGCAGTATCTTCCTAGCCTTCCAGAGCACCTGATATCACCGCTTGTTTTTATATGTTGTGTTATTTAATACGAAATACGAATGAAATATTCAGTTATTTATTTCAGTCAATTATGTTCATAATTCACCCTGTGGTGTGAAATTATTTGCCGTCGCCGGTGTTTCCTGGTATTGGGAAATTGTACCCTGTAGCAATAATGCTCAGTTCTACATATGCGAGTACACACTGGTAAATATACCCTTGGTTTAGCTTTTAACTTGAAAAAATAAATGTTCCATTACAGTATTAATATATAACTTCAACATCATCATGAAAAAATACAATACATGTCACAGACAGGTTACAATCGCCTGGCATTCGATACAAATATATAATGATTTATTTATCAATAAAGTATTGATGCTTGTACTGGCCAGACCAGCGAGTTTAAGCAAGATGACTATAATTACACTACCAATCCAAATGGTGAAAATCTGAAAATACAAATATAAATCATTTTACAATGTGTTCAATGATAATTTAAGTCCATTAAAAATACGGATAAACAGTTCAAAGATATATAAAGCTGTCAATGTTCTTTATAATTATAATAAATAGATGAATATTCTTGCACACGTCGGGTTCTGTCTAAATTAAATTGTGTGGTCGCAAATACGAACAGTTTGAACGGTTGAATGATCATAGTTTCTTTACAACATAGGAACATACATTAAAACAGTTCATCGCTGATGTAAAGACATACTTTGTATGTTTTTTAAAGTAACTCACGCTGTGGTTTAATTGCCACGAATTGTTCCTTTGGACAACGTGTCCTCTGAATGTTCCTTGCAGTTGTGCACACGGCCTGCTGAGCAGTTTTCGTCACTCAGAAGAGAGGGGAAAGTAACATAGGTTCCTACACTGTCCTGTATAAAAATCCTAAAACTTGAGCACATAAAGTGATGCACGTAATGAAACATAAACATTGATCACATGAAGAACAAATGATGAATGAGTTACAGAACACTCCCCGTCTGTGGTCTATCTGACATCACTTTAATATTCCATTATTAAAACAAAAATAATTAATATATAACAGTCCACTTATATGAACTAAGAAGTAATCCAACGGGAGGCTAGGTATTTGACCACTTCTATCCTAGACAAGGCGGTCTTTCCGACGAGATCGCGCCAATTTAAAATCCAGTTCCATGGCTGTAGTTCTGATGAAAGAATCTCCTTTCGACATCGATACGCAATCCAACGAGGACATCTCGCAAAACGGACACTTTCTGTTACGGTTACGGCATACAGTAGACCAGTCGATGCCATGTTCCTTTTCTCCGTGACTTAAGTCAGAATTGTCCATTCTATTTTTCTGTTGTCCTTGCATATCCAAAGGCGAATTGGAGCTGTACTTGGGACATGAATGTTTTCGGATGTACTTTTTGTGATGTTGCTTCTGAAATGAACAATTTGGTTTCTGAAAATCTGGCGATCGAAGTCGCTGATTTCGTTTTCCGTTGCCCATGTAAACGGGAATAATGTTTAAACGAATCAGTTCGAATTCTATTTGACTGGGCATTGGTTTTGTAACACTCAGGTAATGTCTTTGTATGTGTTTTCACAACACTGCAAGTTGGATTTTTTTCCTTTGTAGTGAGTTCAGGGTGAACATGTTGCTTATCGGAGCGTATTTCACCAACGATAATCAAACCCATGTTTAACTTTTGCATACCCGTGGTGGTCCTAGCATTTAACAAGGACGTGGCGTGCCTCTTTTAAGTTTCTTCCAATGAGCAATTAGGATTTTGCATTTTCCATCATTCGATAGACTATTTTTTTGCTGTTCTTGCAAGTGTTGATATTGCAATATATCTTCAGGTGTAGCAATTTCGTTCTGATAAATTTGAATGCTGTCGCATTCAATCAGTTCAGGCAGATTGAATCTAGTATTGAAGAATTCACGAGCGGGGAGAAAACGGTTGCTTTGATCGTCAATAATTGCATACATGCGAATTACTTTGTCCTGATTATTTTCGTGAAAGATACTCACAGTTATCTTGGCACAAGATTTACTACTGTTGCCATCTTTTCAGATATATTTGCAAGTTGAACTAACAGAGGTTAGCTTGGTTTCAGCTAACTCAAGTTGTTCCCGCCGTAGGGTGTATCAATGAGCTCCCCTCCGGCGACTGATGTAGGCGTTGAAGGCGGTGCACCTTTAGGTCACTCGATTTGTGTGTAATGCAGTGATGTGTTATAACTTCCGAATTCATTGCAACTGATAATTGCGTTGCAATCACGACGTCTGTGCATAGTCAAATCACAACATTTGTAACATAGATTATTTTACCTCAACAGTTTCTTGTGTTCCTCGATTGATTTGGCACGGAACGCTCGGTATTCGTTTGATGTATGCTTTGTATTATGCAAAATGCAACGACTTTGTTGTTCACTGATGTCTCCAGGTTGCTAATCAATTGCTGGCTTATGCACATAGAGGTTAGAATATGTGTGAGGTGTGAACTTTGACGCAGCGTCTTCTGTACTTGGTGTGACTCTTGACCCAAAAATGAACCCATGATCGTTCTTAATTTTGCTAATTTCCCTGATGAATACAGAGAATTCTGTGAAAGGTGAAATATTAAGACTTGTATCTTGAAGCCCTTGTTATCCTCTTTTCTCGGAGTCCGTATGGCAATTTTTCCACAATAGGATTTATCACGACGAAAAGTCGAAATAAGCACGCAAACATCCCAGCATGGGATTTTCCTTGTGATATTCTATTTCTGATAGAATATCAGACAAGTCATATAGACGTGCGCTATCTCTGTTCACCAAGGTAGGAAAATAAGCAAGTTGCTTGTAAGAGAAGCCTCCAACATTTCTGGAGCACCATGTCGCCCATCCAGTCTCTGCCATAACCTTTGTAGGCCTCTTGTTGGGTTGTTGACGTTTGATGCCCTAATTCTCATGGCAGGTTTGGCAGACTCAGACCTCAGCCACTTAATCCGTAGGTTTTGTTCCGAGTTCGAAACTTGTAATTTGTCTATGATGTTTTTAAAGCTTGCTTTCCATGTACGGAAGGATTCTGTACGGTCGTTAAAGTTTGTTTACCGGGAACACAACAGGTCCTTACGTAGTAGAAATATCCGACGTTGGATTGACTATTACCGGTGTGCAACAGGGAACTCTTCTATTACGCCTTGTTATTGGTGTTCAGCAGGGAACTCAACTGAAAGGCTTAGTTGTTGTAAGCCGGTACCTTTTCTAGATCTGGGATTATTATAACTTCCGATGACAGTATCAGAAGACAAGACAGCAGATATCTGTGACGGCAAGTTCAGTGCCACAGATGGCACGAACGCTGGTGCTTCATGATTCAGCTCAATCTTAACAGGAATTCGTTTCATCTTTTGAGGTCATGTTACTTCCTGTACAGCACGAGGTACATAATTTTTATTGACGAAACCTTGAACACGCTGGAGTTGGTCCTCTGTTTCGTCAGAAAGATTGCTAAATGCTTGGCTGCCATCGTATTTCAGGATACGAGCCGCGTCTTTTGCGGCTGCAGCCTCACTCTGTGCTTTGAGGAGGTTCAAATTGGCCTTTAGTTCGACCTTTTTCCGACTTACTCGTGCTGCCTCTTGTTCTAGTTGAGCTTTTCTGGGTATGGCCTCTCGTTCTAGTTGAGCTTTCCTTTGTGCTGCCTCCTGTTCCATTTGAGTTTACAGGAACGCAGCCTCTTGTTGCATTTGAACTTTTCTTTGTGCAGTCTCTTCTTTCATTTGAACTGCTTTACGTATGGCTACTTGTTCCATTTGAACTTTTTTACGTAAAGCTTCTTGTTCTGCTTGAATGGCTTGTTGCTCCATTTCTGCTTTGATTTCAGTTTGTCTGAACAGAGCCTGTTCCTCTTCTAATGCCCCCTGTTTAATGATCAATGCATGTTTCTCAGCAAAGGCTGTTTTTGACTTAGCAGCTTCTGCATTGGCACGCTTCCTCAGTGCAAGGCTTGACATATCGGAGGCATTTGAACTTCCGCTATGAGAATTTTGCTTAACCATAGATGTTCTTGTTTTGGTGAATTTAGCCTTTGTTAGTGCGAGGTGATGCTCGCGTAGGATTTCCATAGCCAGGTCTATTTTAGACAGTCAAATTTCTGAGGATTGATTACATGTGTCTATGTTCTTAAGACTTTCAGACGTTCTGGTCTAATTCAAAAAGTTCAGGTACTCATCTGTGCGCTTGCGGTAATGAGTACAGGCTTGTAAGATTTTGTCCTCTGCCGTAAGCAATTGTTGGAGCTCGTTAATAGGAGTGGTCATTTCTAATAACTGCAATTCTAAATCTGACCGAAGGGCCTCTAGTTCCTCACAGAACTTGTCATGTTTCTCTGTGAATGCTTCATGTCCTTTTTCAGTGAGATCAAGCATTCGCTTGGACTCGGAATTATCATCTAACTGTGTTGTATTAGATGTATTTTCTAATATTTCTTTAGAAACATCTCCCTCTGGGAGTTGAACCTCGTCTTGCTGTTCCACGTGAATGGGATCCATTATGACTCAACGTTGTTGGGTTATTGCCTAGTACACACAAGTTATGTAGTCCACTGCCAATGTATAGGTATGAATGTTGCTACGTCGTTGTTCCTTTTCTGGATATATAAAGACAGGTGATCGTCAATTTACTAGCAGGAAACGTTGTCGTTGAAACTACGTTATGGGTCGGCTAACTGTCGTAGAGTGTCGTACAATATCCAAGAAAAACAACAGCCTAGTTGTAGCTTTTTCACTGTACTGGCCGGACCAGCGAGTTTAACCAAGATGACTGGGTTTATGTAAAGATAAAACAGTCAGGAGCTGACATTTATTTAACTACCAAACCTAATGGTGAAACTCTGAAAATACAAATATAAATACAATTTAACAATGTGTTCAATGATAATTAATAAAAGCCCATTAAAAATACGGATCAACAGTTTTCAGATATATAAAGCTGTTAATGTTCTTTATAATAATAAATAGATGAATATTCTTGCAAACGTCGGTTTCTGTCTGAATTAAATTGTGTAAAAGCAAATACGAACAGTTTGAACGGTTAATTGTTTATAGTTTCTTTATAACATAGGAAAATATATTAAAACAGTTCATCTCTTGTGTAAAGACAGCTTTGTAATGTTTAAAAGGTAACCAACGCTGTAGTTAACAAGTAATTGTTCTTTTTGACAACGTGTCCGCTGAATTTGCTTTGCAGTTGTGGACACGGCCTACATGGCCGTAACTAGCCTGTTTTAATAGTGAGGCAAAATATATTCGCCGAGAGGAGGAGCGGAGCGAGGCGAAAAATTTTGGCGAGGGGTCTGGGGGCCGATCAAGGCCCAAGGAGCTCTGATAAATTGATCAGAGCTTGATTGATATTTTTTTATAGATGATGTGATACTGGGAAATTGGTGGTCCTACTTTAATTCAAATCATGTCAGCTATCTAGACAATTGTATCTGCAAGCCAGTTTTGTATTCTTTGATATCAAGTTCAATTCTCCATGCAGAAACGCACATTTTTTTCGGTGTCCAGTATCATCGTATATTCTTTCTTGCATGTCTGGACATCGGTGGACAACAACATTGCAAAACCACACGTTTACAAATGAAAATCATCACTCAGACTATAGTCATACAGAAGGGGAAAAAATGAACAAAAGATAAACCCGAGACAAAGAAGTACAAACTTTTACAATAGACCTTCAACTCTGAAAACTAAAAGTAAAATAGAAACATTGATCACAAAAAACCTGCAGGGGCGACATGATGTCATAAGAGAGTGAAGAGAACTTGCTTCTTGCAAGACTCTTTCCGTGAAAACAATTTGATATGAAGATAATATTTTGTTTCATTTTTTTTCAATTTGCCTCATTTGCCTCAATGTAGTTATGGCCCTGGCCTGCCGAGCAGTTTTCGTCACTCAGAATATAGGGGAAAGTAACACGGGTTCCAACACTATCCTGTATAAAAACTCCAAAAACTGGAGCACATAAAGTGATGTACGCAATGACAAATTAACAATATAAAATATTGATCACATGAAGTACAAATGATGAATGAGTTCCAGAGCAGTACTCTTATTCGTACAAGTGGTAATTGTCGAAACCCCTGGTTAAGATGAACCTATTTAAGCCGTTCGGTCACCACGATACGCAATAGAAGTAAATATAATAAACATTTTGGTAACATTGTTTAGAAAATTAACAATTTGATAAATATCACTCTTTTTATTATATATTTACTGACATATCGTGACTATTTAAACTAACAATTGACTATCAGTTTATCCGTTTTCTCTGAGAAAATATTGAAGCAATAAGGCTGTTCAATTTAAGTTTTGACATTCTTATGATTATAAATTTACTGACATATCGTCAAGTTTGATTATCTTAAACTAACAATTGACCATCAGTTTACCCGTTATCTTTGACAAAATTGTGAAGCAAAAGGCTGTTTAAATTAACTTTTTACTTTGCAAAAATGTACTGATGGGAGTTTATCGCTGCATTGAAGATTGCTTATTGTCATCTCTGGTATTTTAAGGAAGATACGTGGTATACCGCCATCTTGGATTGTACAATCATAGTACAAAATTCGTCTAGTTATTTGGCCAAATCTGCAAATTTGGAGATAGATTTGCAATTTAATGGTTAAGAAGGTTTCTTTATATCAAGAACACTTGTTAATTTATTGTATTATTTAAAATATTTTAAGAAATATCTATTTTTTTGGTTTTGAAAATCATTTTTTTTCAAATGAGCCATATACGGGGAGATAACTATGCAAACATGTGATCTCTGGTATTTTAAATTGATGATATTGGATACAATCAAATCAATATTATACTCGATTCCGTTTATTATCCCATATGGAAGCAAAAGGTGCTTCTCTACTTGCAATCTTTTGTTATGGTATGTTTCCTTTTTTTAGAAAATTTAAAATCAAAATATATATGTGGGTGAATTGACGTGAACCAATTAAATTTCTTGATAGTGAAAGGCGAACAAATTGAACTCATTTTCATTTGATCACTGAACCAGCAAACAAGAGTACCAGATACTATTAGTTATGTTCCTTATAATTAAACCCACGCTTAAAACAAAATGGGAGTCTACTGTTTCACCTCTGTCTGTTCATCCCTCAACAACTTCCTGTTTACCGATAAACTCATCAGGATTAAAATTTTATATTTACGCCAGACGACGAGCACTTGTAACATTTTACTCATGGTAGACAAATTGAAAATTGTCATCACGCTTTTCTTATGAATTGCAACAAAATGATTTCTGGTATTTGGTGTCAGGGTTATTATAAGTCAGTTATACTGTGGTGTGCGTTTCATCACTTAACAACTTCCTGTTTGACGTATGTTTGTTGCAGGCGGGGGTATCATTAGTAAACAATAGCTCACAGAATCACTTGTTGACAAACATTTTCTAACCTGTACAAATATATATCATATGATCTCCATTTTAATCAGATAGTAGTTATTTGTATGTGTCTGTTTATTTATAGTATTGTGTTTTTCAGAGAGTTTGTCCATAGAGAGGATGCATGCCATTGCAGTACTTGATGAAATAAAATCATTCAAGCAGATTTTTATTTTCTTTGAAAAATGAAATAGAAAGGATATATCAATGCAAAATGAACAAAACAAAAAGAATCAATTATGAGAGTATTAGCTTCTTTTCCACCATGGCATTGGTTGGTATGATCATGCCATGCCATGCAGTTATGAGTGTTTTAATAGTACCTCGAATTCGTCTTGATATCAATAAGCTTGACTTAAATTAGTGTGGAACTTTTAATTTGCATTACATTTGGCAACAAATTTAATTTGACACTTTGTCAAAAATAAGAATAAAAATCCGAAAAGCTTGATATTTATCAATGGTACCAAACCTATGATTGTATACGATAGACGCGCGTTTCGTCTACATCAGACTCATCGGTGACGTTTAGATAAAAAAAAGTTTTAAAGCGAAACAAGTACTAAGTTGAAGAGCATTCAGGACTCAAATTTCCAAATTGTTATGCCAAATACTGCAGAGGTTATCTATGCCATGTATGCCTAGGCTGAAACAAATCCTTAGTATTTTGAAAAGGTCAAACTCTTGTTAATATGAAATTATAAAAATGACCATATAAGTGATATTATCGTCAACACTGAAGTGCTGACTACTGAGCTGATGATACCCTCGGGGACGAAATATCAACCAGCGAACCACACACTTTCTCGAGAAAAAAAATCATTTGATATGACAGCAGCTTGACAAACCCTAGTTTTGATCATCGAGAAACATAATATATCTTTATCATTTAAACGTTCAGCTGATTTTACATAGTTATCTCCCCGTAGTGTTACATGTATGTACCACCTTAATCGAGGAGAAAATTAAAGAATTGTGACCGCGACGATAGCATATATTCGTAATCAATGTTTACACTAATATTCTAAAAGGAGAAATTAAGCCATGATTGCAATTGCAATGCTTTCAATTGCAATCATTACAAAAATAAACTAAAACAAACCACTTGGTTCATAAAGCTTCTTTATAGGCAAAACACTTATGGAAAATGGAAATAGAAACTTATAAGACAAATAATTCATACATGCGAGCTGCTGGAATAGTTCAACAAACAAAAGAACAGACAGCTAGAATTGTGTCTTTTATCAAATAGGTATTTACATTGTGTTAAGTGGTTGTCGATTGTTGATGTGGTTTATAAGTGTTTTCTCGTTCTCGACTTTATATGGATTAAACTGTTGGTTTTCTCGTTTACATAGTTATACATTTGTCATTTTTCGGGCCTTTTATACATTGTTATACTTTGCTGTTTGGTTTAATTCATGGCTGGGAAGACCGAAATTTTACCTTTAATGGCTTATTTTTAAAACTTGTGACTTGCAATTATGATGTAAAGTTAGCAGCCGGTTCGTTATTCGATATTCGATATTTGATATATCTAACCGACTGCTAGCAGTCGGTTCGATATTCAAAATTAAGTTTAAAATCATGAAAAAAATAAATAATTGATAACATTAAAAGCATGATTTTCATAGTTAAGAGGACTGACAAGATACGTAGGAAATCGTTTAATGACCTCTTCAAGCTGTCGCAAATTTTTGTTGTCCTCGAATATAAACCCTTTTCTAAATTGCATATTTGTTTTTATGTTATTAAGATTTTTATCAATAAAATACATTCATTGACATAGTTTTATATATAATATTTCTTAAAACAAAAAGAAGAACCGATAACTCTAGAAACATTAAGAAATGTAAATAATAATATTTATGAAAACCTACCTGGGATCGCTTAAATGAGGGTGAGACACCCCTGGTCTTTCAATGTACATAAAATTCAACAAAATCATAGAATATGTTGATATAAAGGTTGCATAAGAAGGATTTTCCAGAACAAAGTCACCTTCGATATCTATGGAGGGCTAAGATTGTCACTTTTCAGCAAAAACTTGTCGAAATTTCAGGACAAAGAGCACAGAACAATGGTGAGAGCCCCCTGATATCTCAATATTTCTAATATTATGCAGACATTTAGTCAAGAGGTAGATACACACGTGACTAAAAGGAATTTGGGTACACTTCCTGTCTTCCATGTTTACGGAGCGCCCAAAGTGCCAGTTGGATATTCAAAATATATAGCGAAGAACTACCTTGGACCGCTTAAATAAGAGTGAGACACCCCTGGTCTTTCAATGTCCATAAAATTATACTAAATCATAGACTCTGTCTATATAAAGGTTGTATTAGAAATATTTCTCAGAATAATGTCATATTCGATATCTAATGAGGGCTTATATTGTCACTTTTCAGCTAAAAATTGTCGAAATTTCAGGACAAAGGGCACAGGGCAATGGTGAGAGCCCCCTGCTATCTCACTATTTCTAATATTATGCAGACATTTAGTCAATAGGTAGATACACACGTGACTAAAAGGAATTTGGGTACACTTTCTGTCTTCCATGTTTACGGAGCGCCCAAAGAGCAAGTTGGATATTAAAAATACATAGCGAAGAACTATCTCAACCGCTGAAATGAAGGTGAGACACCCCTGATCTTTCAATGTCCATAAAATTAACTAAATCATAGACTCTGTGCATATAAAGGTTGTATTAGAAGGATTTCCCAGAATAATGTCATCTCCGATATCTATGGAGGGCTAAAATTGTCACTTTTCAGCTAAAAATTGTCGAAATTTCAGGACAAAGGGCACAGGGCAATGGTGAGAGCCCCCTGATATATCAATCTTTCTAATATTATGCAGACATTTAGTCAATAGGTAGATACACACGTGACTAAAAGGAATTTGGGTAAACTTCCTGTTTTCCATGCATTTTGAATATCCAACTGGCACGTTGGGTGCTCCTTAAACATAGAAGACATGAAGTGTACCCACATTTCCTTTAATCACGTTTGTATCTACCTATTAACTAAATGTCTGCATAATATTAGAAAGATTGATAGATCAGGGAACTCTCGTCATTGTCATGTGCCCGTTGTCCTAAAATTTTGACAAAATTCACCTGAAAAGTGACAATATAAGCCCTCCGTAGATATATAAAACGACGTTATTCTAAAAAATCCTTCTAAGACAATCTTTATAAACAAATAATTTATGATTTAGCTGAGTTGTATGGACATTGAAAGACCAGTGGAGGTCTCACTCTCATTTAAGCGCTCTCAGTTAGGTTTTTCCTATATATTTTGAATATCCAACTGGCACTTTGGGTGCTCCGTAAAAATGGAAGACAGGAAGTGTACCCACATTTCTTTAAGTCGTGTTTGTACCTAACTATTGACTTAATGTCTGCATAATATAAAAAGATTGAGAGATCAAGGGGCTCTCGTCATTGCCCTGTGCCCTTTGTCCTAAAATTTTCACAAATTTTACCTGAAAAGTGACAATTTAAGCCCTCCGTAGATATAGAAAATGACCTTTTTCTGGAAAATCCTTCTAAGACAATCTTTATATATATAAATAGTCTATGATAAAGTTGAATTGTATGGACATTGAAAGACCAGGGGGTCTCACCCTCATTTAAGCGGTCTCAGGTAGGTTTCTCCTATCTATTTTGAATATCCAACTGGAACTTTGGGTGCTCATTGAACATGGAAGACAGGAAGTGTACCAAGATTTATAAGTCGTGTTTGTATCTACCTATTGACTAAATGTCTGTATAATATTAGAAAGATTGAGAGATCAGGGGGTTCTCGTCATTGCCCTGTGCCCTTTGTCCTAAAATTTCGACAATTTTTAGCTGAAAAGTGACAATCTAAGCACTCCGTAGATTTCAAAGATGACGTGATACTGGAAAATCCTTATATATATATATAAATAGTCTATAATTCAGTTGAATTTTTTTGACATTGAAAGACCAGGGGGGTCTCACCCTCATTTAAACGGTCTCAGGTAGGTTTTTGTTATATATTTTGAATATCCAACTGGCACTTTGGGTGCTCCGTAAACATAGAAGACAGGAAGTGTACCCACATTTCTTTAAGTCACGTTTGTATCTACCTATTGACTAAATGTCTGCATAATATTAGAAATATTGGGAGATCATGGGGCTCTCGTCATTGCCCTGTGCCATTTGTCCTAAAAATTTAGACAGATTTTACCTGAAAAGTGACAATCTAAGCCATCCGTAGATATCAAAGATGACGTTATTCTGGAAAATCCTTCTAAGACAATCTTTATATATGAATAGCCTATGATTTAGTTGAATTGTATTGACATTAAAAGACCAGGGGGTCTCACCCTCTATTAAACGGTCTCAGGTAGATTTTCGCTATATATTTTGAATATCAAACTGGCACTTTGGGTGCTCCGTGAACATATAAGACAGGAAGTGTACCCAAATTCCTTTTAACCACGTTTGTATCTACCGATTAACTAAATGTCTGCACAATATTAGAAAGATTTAGAGAGCAGGGAGCTCTCGTCATTGTCCTGTGCTCTTTGTCTTAAAATTTGACAAATTTTACCTGAAAAGTGACAATCTAAGCCATCCGTAGACATAGAAGATGACTTTATTCTGGAAAATCCTTCTAAGACAATCTTTATATATAAATAGTTTATGATTTGTTCAAATTGTATGGACATTAAAAGACCAGGCGGGGATCTCACCCTCATTTAAGCGGTCTCAGGTAGGTTTTCACTATATATTTCTTTTTTTGGGCGCTCCATAAATTTATCTATTTCTATTTTTAGTTCAAAATGTTACTTATTATAGTTATAGGTTTTTCTTTTTATTTTAAGAAATATATATTGATGCAAAAATACGTGATATTTAAAGATAATATTTATTAATAAATTACAAATAAAGTTTTGTTGGATAATGGAAAAATGCACACAAGTTCAAAAAAATATTTATCATTTAATTGTAATATTAAATGACAGAAAAAATTAACGTCAATAAAACACATTAAAGAAAGTTTAACTAGTTTATAGAACAATTTCCTAAAAATATAAATGTAAGTGTTTAATCTTTTTAGCATATTTGATAACGTTGTCTCAAAAATGTCCCCCAGCTAAATGATAAATGTGTCAGCTTCGAAGGCATAAACATAATTGTATATACTTTTAAAATTAATAGACTTGAACGATTAAGATTAAGTAATTTTGCCTTTAACAGACAAAGTCCATTGTTTATTAAAAGAGATCAGAAAAAGCTATTGTATTGAGTAACAAAATATTACGTGTCAAATTTAAGTCCAATCTGCTATATAAAGTCGTGCAAAACTATTTGGTTCTTTAGATTGTGAACCAGAATAAAATGTAGTTAGCAGACTGGATTGTCTTTTAAAGGTTAGTAAATCTGTTAATTTGTTAAATAGGGTGTTTTATAAATTTAGCTGAAGTACGTCCAGTATTCATAGTTCATTATTCATTATTCAATAATGAATAATGAAATAGTTCATTATTTACTATTCAATATTAAAAAATAAATAATGAATAATGAAATGGTTTATGTTTCATTATTCAAATTGAAGCGTTGAATAGTGAAAACAATATAAAAAAAATTGACTGTGACACTATAGCTATATTTTGATTTGCGATGACCATAAGAGGGTTTACGGAGGACCTAAATGCCACAATATGCATAAAAATGAGGAAATATAAAAAAGAAGATGTGGTATGATTGCCAATGAGACAATTATCCATTAAAGACCAAAACGACACAGACATTAACAACTATAGCTCACCGTACAGCCTTCTACAATGAGCAAAGCCCATACCGAAAAGTCAGCTATAAAAGGCCCCAATAAGACAATGTAAAACAATTTAAACAAGACAACTAACGGCCTTATTTATTTAAAAAAATGAACGAAAAACAAATATGTAACACATAAACAAACGACAACCACTAAATTACAGACTCCTGACTTGGGACAGGCACATACATAAATAATGTAACGGGGTTAAACATGTTAGCCAATTTTGAATAATAAAATGGATATTTTGAATAATGGAATAGACTGGCAGGACCCTTCAACCTATAATTACAGATATATATTACACCTCCATCGAAAGCTTTTTAAGAGATGAACAAAAGGTATATAATCAATATGTTCCACAACGCATATTAGAGGAGAAACGAAGGATTTAAATATCTAAATACGCCTGAACATTTAGAAATAGCCAATTTTTAATAATGAAATGGATATTTTGAATAATGGAATGGACTGGCAGGACTATTCAGCCCCTATTTTTATATTTATAACGATGCATGATCACAAAAGACACAATAGGCAAAATTGTCAAATTAATGGTACACCAGTCATCACTGTGTCACAATCACAAATAGAACAGAAACAAACAAATATTTAACATTGAAGCATAAAAAGCATGTATTTTAAATCAATCCATAAAGGATTGAAATATTTTAAGTCCTGTGACTATAGTGTAGAGTCGCGTGTTTGACGTGAGAATGTAAACAGGAAGAAATATAAGATAATTTTGTCGTTCAAAGTATTTTCAAAATTATAATTTCACATGGTGAATGGTGGTTTACAGGTTAAAAAAAATCACAAGTTTTGTTAAAAATTATTTCAGAAGAAGACCGAGATTAAAAATTATACAGAAGTTCTTATCTTTTAAGAATACACATATCGTGTAAATAAAAAAAGTCACACGTAAAAAACACACCAGCAAAAAGTAAAGATAATACAAACACCACATTAACGGGATAAAAACAACTACGGAGCCACGTCGAATGGATATCACAGAAAACAGACCAAACAGTAAAAATAATAATAATAATAGAACAGAGAAAATAAAAGAACAGTATAATACGTTATTAAGATGATAAACAACGTCAGTACGCAGAATCCATACAGCAAGAACATCATGTATTATTTGTGAAGTTGATACGAAATATTTATCAACAAGGTCTTAGTACCTTCCAACGAACTTTTTTCTAGAAAAGGAAACGCCCATCCTAAAGCTTCCATGTGAACCTACAAAAGAATATACATTTATTCGTTTAAAGTGTGTTAATTTACGTTTTTTGATTGAGTTAAGCATTCCAATTGATATTTTATCGTGTGTTTTTCTATGTTGTTATGTTATACTATTGTTTCAGAAAAAGGGAGAAGGTTTGGTACCATTAACACGTTTAATCCCGCTGC
Organism: Mytilus edulis; assembly: GCA_019925275.1. NCBI lineage: Eukaryota > Metazoa > Mollusca > Bivalvia > Mytilida > Mytilidae > Mytilus > Mytilus edulis. Next base: position 24,074 of record JAHUZM010000413.1, read on the forward strand.
GAATGTTTGCACCTGTCCTAAGTCAGGAATCTGATGTACTGTAGTCAGGTAGTTGTCGTTTGTTTATGTAATTTATACGTGTTTCTCGATTTTTGTTTTTTCTATAGATTAGACCGTAATTGGTTTTCCCGTTTGAATGGTTTTACACTTGTAATTTTGGGGCCCTTTATAGCTTATTGTTCGGTGTGAGCCAAGGCTCCGTGTTTAAGGCCATACATAGACCTATAATGGTTTACTTTTATAAATTGTTATTTTGATGGAGAGTTGTCTCATTGGCACTCACACCACATCTTCCTATATATCTATATAGTACATTTACATAAGTAAGCAATTACAAAACGATACGAGTTTGGTATGTTTGAGAAAGCAAACTCAACATTAACAAAAATACAAAAATAATATAAATAGACTACGAAGCAGTTGTGAATGCAGGTTTCAAAAAGGGTATCCAATTAGTCTCGGAAAAACATATATGGAAAAAAACCCTATCAGTAGCTCCAAATTCGACCCTCTCCTCCCCCCACACACACATATACACAAGACAAAAGTGAGATAAAAAACTATCACAAAACAACCAATTGGATATGAGTATTATTGCTTGTTATCGGCAATTAGAAATAGAAAAGTTAAATCTAATCGTGTTAGTTCATCTGTACAAAGTAGTGTGAAAATTTCATTTTTGAAAGGAAACAACATCTATGGAAGAATATAAAATGCATCAATCTGTTTATCAGGGTTTTTTCTCAATTGAAATGTGCATGTACAATACTTTTTAACTTCTGCTCAGCAAAACCGTCAATATTCAAGCAACCAAATATAAATATAAAATAGGGTTCATGTTTAGCGTAATGAATATGTATGAGTTTAACATGTTTGATTAATGACACTAATCAATGAAAAAGGACAAAAGAAAGTAAACTAGTACACACAAATTAAGAGGCTGTCCAAGTAAATACCACGCAAATCCTATCATATGGGTGGCACAACATAATGCTTTTCCCACTGAATTTTTGGTTCCAATGCAATCTTTCTATCATACAAAGGATATAAATGTCAAAGATATTTTTGAATCAACGGTGGATGGCTCAGTAAATGATTTAAAGTTCACTAACAACGCAACATAATTTGGTACAAAATGAAGAGTTGTCTCCCTTTTCAATGAATTTTCAGTGCTTTCTATGTATTTTTTTCTCTTTATTTGTTGCAGTTAATAAAAAGGCAAAATTTAACTTTGAGAAAGAATGAATTTGTGATATGAAATAGATGAAAAAATTTTGAAAACAAAATATATCATGTGCCATTCATCCACTGCCTGGTTTTTCAATGGACACCCTCTTAAATGTTTGCGGCACAAATACAAATCAGTGTACACTGAGCAAACTTACATTGAATACAACCATGATCAGGGGCGGATCCAGGGTTTTGAAAAGGTTGAGGGGGCAAAGTGTAAAAAAAAAATTGGGACCTTTTTGGGGATAAAAACATAAAATAAGTGTAATATGCACTTTTTTAATGGTTCCTGTCGTGAAGCATGTATATTTTGTAGTTGCTGTTAAGTGTAAAGGTTGGACAGTTGCTGTTTTCTCTCTATTAATTGTCTATCGTAAAATGATAGTCTGGATACAAAACTATGTACTGATAAATTTGATATGGTACTTATTAGTAAAAAATAGACATGGAAAATTCTCGCCGGTTTGTTGCAGGTTAAGTTAGCATAACCTCACAGAGTTCTTGTTGTAAACAAGATATACGCCGGGGTATTCAATGAAAATTACATAACGACCGACACAAGTTTAAACAAACCAAGCAGTGGCTAAAAAAAGACGAATGGACTAGACTGAACGACGGGAAACCACTCTTAAAACTATTAATATTTTCACACGGGTAAAATCGATCCTGCTCAACTGAGTCGTCAAAATGCCCTTGGTAAGTATTAAATTAACTTCAGCGGTGTGGGTTTTTCCCATTGTTGAAGGCACACGGTGATCTCTTTTTAGAGAGATGTACCTTTTATAAAACATGTTCCTGTTTTTCGTAATATATGATTATATTTCGGTTGTTGAATTGTTTATTATATGTTTTCGTTAATTATAAAATTAAAGATAACTTGATTAATAAGTATTTATATACTGAAAAATTGCACTTGAATAAATGGCAGTATTACTACGACTGGTCTTCACTCTTTGCCATAGAAATCGTACAACTACTCGAGTTCGCTGTAGGCCTTTTGAATTTATGAGAATTTTCCAAAACATGGTTTCTCAATGAAATAAACATAATAGTTCTTGCTGTTGTTTGTTCTATGGTCTCTCTGACACATTCCCCATTTCAATGGCCATTGTCTGGTCTTGAAAAAAGTATTTAATATATCAGTTCGGCGAAACAGACATTCCGGTCGGACATGAATACCCTGCCTCACAAAAAATATGCCCGTTATTATTTATCATGTTCATTTAATGCTGAATAATTTTGTTGAAAATGTTCGTTTCTAATAGCAACAACAGTGGACAAGATTATTTTTTTCAATCCAGATACAGCCAGAATTTTTGTTTAAGGCAAACATCAGATATTTTTTTTCTCTCAGATATCTCAGGCTGTCTCCTCAAATCAAATGGTTCGTACCTTAATTTTTAAATATATCTAGAGCTTATACTGAGTGTGGATCATTATTCAAAAATAGGCTGGGCGTTTGAGGTTAAACATGTTCTCGTAGGTAAATAATATTGCCGTGGAACTCTTTTTCATGAGAGTGTAGTAGTCTATAGAGTATTACTTTCTGTTTGTTGGTATAGTGAAATAGAAGTCAATACGTTCTTGCTCAATCCTGTTTCACTTTGAAGGTATCAGGATTGTCTTCCTCAGCCTAAGCAATGTGTTACTGTAATTTGAATTTCAAAATGACTAAGCGACGATTTTTCGACCCAATGGTCAACTCCACCATAGCGAAAAATATCTTTCTAAGTAAAGAATTGTCGCATAAAAATTAAATACTAGAGTATACGGGAAATGGCAAAGTTCACAAGTCTAGTCTGATTAATTATTTTACCAAAAAAAGTTCGCGCAAAGGGAGCCGTACGTATCTCTGGATCCGCCACTGATAACATATAGCATAGTGTAGACAAAGACGGGAAGAACAACCAGGCGATTTGTTTTATATTTATTGTTAGTAACTGATCAATAATTATCATTAAGGACTTGAGAATTTTCCCTGAATTTTGTTTTGTCATGTTAATTATTTTTTCACAAATAGTCAGTAATATTAAGCCTCAAACAAACTAATAATGTATTTAACAAAGATGAAGGACAATTTAGACAAATTAAAATAAAAACATTTAATATTATAAAATGGGGAATGAGTCAGTTTATATAAATACCTTTCATTTCTATACACGAAATATTCATGACCCAAGATAATTTATATCTTAATGTTATAGTGCCTAACAAGATTTTGTGATGTAGACGAAATTGAATTTAAAACGATCGTATTGACTTTTGATGTCCAAAAATAGGCAGATCGGACATATTTTGACTTCATATACCTACTACTTAAGTTTGGGAGTTATTGTAATTAACATATTCCAATGAAACTGAATAATGCTTTTTTTTTTGTTATGACAAATAATAACTTTACCTGCCGTAGCTGTGCGTAAAATGTATTTCGGCATTTCTCTTAAGAAAATGACTTGTTTAATGGAACAAAACGTCTTATTTGTAAACTTTCTCTTTTATCTCCACAATAGGCTTTTAAAAAATAATATATCAACTGTGTAGTCGGAAAATTTTGTGAAAATAGAAGAAGTGGCAATTCTTACCTTTCATACCTTAACTTTCATTGATAAAAACATAATATTGACTCGTCCAGTGTCCAGTTTGGAGGTCATTTTAGTTACCGTACACATGCATGCACGTTCTTATTATCAATAGTCATGTATGAAAAGCATAAACAAGTTTGAAGGTAAACTAATTACAAGTTAATCCAATCAAATTGCGTACGAATTATTAACAATGACCAGTCCACATCATACAACATAATAGGGGTAAACTGGGTAGGGAGAAAATGTCAGATATTTTAAGTTCATTATTCTGCAATAACGAACAAAAATTTGTAAGCCAAAAGATTTACTATAATTCCATAAACATGTCGTTCTGTATTGGTATAGTTTTTTGGATCTTTTATTTGCGTATTTAAGGCTGTAGAAAGTTTGGGCTTCAAAAGTCAACATAATTATTGACTTTATACAGAAAATTCGCCTTTTTAAAACATTGAATGTTTCAAAAATAATACGCGACAACAAAGTAAAATAATTTTTTAAAACACTGCAAAAATAATCATACAGATTGATGCAGTGGTATTGTCATAAATTGCGTTGGAGTGAACAGTGGTACAGCAAACGTCGAATAACCTCACACAATGTTATCACTATAGTTTTGTTTTCCTCTGTTTAAGGTGGTATGGGTGTCTTCCTCCATCTTGGATTGTAAAAAACAGAGAATCAAAGGTCCAGATTTTCCATCAAGTTAGCAAAATTTGATGCAGGAATGCAGATGTTTAATGTACATTTTCATTTAAAAGTACCAATTTATAAGAATATAACTTCTAAATATTGATATTTTTTCAAATGTTAATTATTTTTGGTTGTTTTTATTTATTTTTTTAAATTGGCATTTTTAAGGGGAGGTATCTCTAAAAAAAGTGCATTTTCTGAAGGATTCTGTATGGAATTTTCCTATTTTGTATTTTAGCCGGAAAAAACGTACGGTGACCCTATCTTCTCTTTTGATATTCTCAAAGCAGTGTCTGAAAGCTATCTTTTCCTGAAGTATTTAACAATTCTATCATTTTGTTTAGTTTCTAATCACAAAATGGTGTTTTTTCCTGTATAATCCATACAAAATGTGTCATTTTGTCCCGTCCTGTAGCTTGAGAAAATGCGCGGTGACCTATCATTTTTATTATATTTTTCAACATGTATCAATAGATACAACGTTTTGGCAAAGTATGAACACATTCTATCATTTTTATTTTAGACTCCCATACCACCTTAAAAACATGTAGTGTTATTTGTTCATTATTATTTAAATAATCGATGTCTTAGATTCCAGTACCATGTTAGCAAATGTTAGGTTAATATTATTAAAACCACATTTTTTCAATTTATTTAGAGAAGTAGAATGATAGCGATTGCAAAAACTTATATCCTATATGCATGGTAATTGATCCTTGTGTCTAGATAGGTTTTAATGATCCAAACAACATTTGAGTCATTTGAGTGAGTAAGGACGTACGGTGACCTATAGTTGTTAATGTCTGTGTCATTTTGGTCTCTTGTGGACAGTTGTCTCATTGGCAATCATACCAAATATTCTTTTTTTTATATTATAACGGGTTTAATGTCAGGTGATTGCAGTAACCCTTATTTAGAAGAAGAATTTATCTGTATTTTCTCCTAATCATGTTAATGCAAAATTTCTGCAAAATTTCTTTCTTTCTCATTGTAGTGTTAACACTTATATTCATTGGTATCTAAGTTCTTTGTTGTTCGAATGGAACTACTTGAATTGTGTCATTTTCTGTTGGTAAAGGTACTAGTGATCATGGGTATCCAGTTCTTCATAAATAGATCATACTGACAAATTACATTTATGAGGTCCCTTCCCTATGTTGGAGTTAATTGTTGATAATTGTTGTCTGTAAAAATGAAGTTAATTTGCAATTTACGGTTGTTTGACGTTGACTTCAGCTATCAAATTTAAGTGTATGTTTTATGTTTGCCTATTGCTATAATAAGTGGTTTCAAGATCCTTTTCTAAGAAAAAATAAAAAAAAGTGATTTCAGGTTGATCGACGTCACTTCCGGTTAATATTTTGTCAAGGCCATATATCACCCAACATTTTGCAACAGATCTTTATGACTAAAGTATGAACCCAAGTTGAAATAATAACAATATAATATCCCAAAAGCTTGCCAAAAAATAAAAAATAAAATTATAATCAGAACAAAACATGAATGTGTTTTGATTGTACATGTTGTAAAACTGCAAATGAGAATTTTTTCTTTGTACCTCAATAATATAGTTAGTGTAATAACTTAGTTTCTTCCGTAATTTTATTAACTTAAATATGGGTTGATGTCATAATAGGAATAAAAACTAATAGTGGAAGATATTAGCAAGCAAAATCGAGAGAATTGTGCAAATGATGATACAAATATGAAAATTAGCACGAATCATCATATTATATACTTTTTAAGAAAAAACTGCTGGCCCCAAAAAAATTAATTTTTTTCAAGATGGCCACGGCCTTTTTCAAAAATGGCTGTTTTTCCCGTTCGAAAATACTTCTTTTTCTGGAAAACTTTGACCTTCTTTAAGTGAAAAATGTTATCTGGTTTGGTGGCTACATTCCTTGCATGTGACGTATTAAATAGAAATAAATATTCGACTCTTCAGGGTTTGCGCATGAGCGAAAGTTTAACAAAACTCACACATAAACATTTGAACTATTTACTATTTCCTTGGTGCTTTTGGATTGTAAATGCTATGATGAATTCGTTTGATAACATTTTAAAGGTTATGAAACAAATGCGTTTATCAATTTTGCGCAAACTATTTATAGACATACAGAGTAATTTGTACCAACTTATTTTAAGTAGAACTGAAACGGATTTAGTAGTATGCGGGATTGCAGCTCTCGCAGTATTAGGTATGGAAAATTGTGGAAAGGTTTTTGAAGGAATAAATACTTCCGATGGCTTTATGTATATGACATATCAAATGTGTTTGGTCCTAGTGCAGGTGCTATTCCTTCCTTCCATGCATTATGAGAATGTGACACTGTGTCAGCATTTGGTTGGAAAGTGAAGAGGTCAACTTGGCAGACATGGGGAGTGTTTCCAGATGTAACGGATGTTTTTGCTCGCTTTAATTTTGAATGAAGACACATACATGGACATTATAGAAGCATTTGATTGCATCATGTACGGCAACATCAACATTTGCTGTTCACAAGGCACGATTTGAATCATTTGCCAGGTAGCAACGCCGTTATGGTGCTATTCCGACTACCAGAGGTTCTCTTCCGAAGCATATCAAGGTGAATTAACCGGATTGATGCATTCAACAGGTACACGTACCAAGTCATGAACACTGGGTTATGAAGAAAGAAAAATAAAATGACAGTTGGAAACCAAAATGGACTTCATTGGCTACCGTTCCACATATAAGGAACTTTAGAAATGCGGATGCAAAAAATCCAGTGTTGTTGATAACGTTTCTAACCAAACTAGGTCATGTAGGTATTTGTACTTAACAAATTAAGTGATATCTCTTGTAAATTAGAAGAAAATGAAAACAAAAAATGAAGTTTTCAACGTTTTTACCGCCATTTTAGAACCGAACGTCACCTTTTCGTCATGCATGTATTGTTTCATCATACTTCAGGAACAGTAATCTACGTGTTATCAAAGCTTACATTTGATTTTACCTACAAGCAACAAAGCTTTCAAAGGATTTACAAAATGTATCATGTATCTATTTTCAACATTTTTCCCGCCATTTTGGAACCAGAAGTTACTTTTTTTGTCATTTATGTATTGTTTTTTTTGTACTGTAGGAACTGTCATTCACGTTTTATCAAAACTTAATTTGGAATATACCTATAACACGGCTTTCAAAGAATTTACGGAAAGTACCCTATTGGATATGACGCCATTTGCAAAATGAGCGGTGGCCATCTTGAAAGAATAAACATTTTGTATGGCCAGCAGCTGATTTTTTATAATTTTCATGCTTGTATCACGATTGCACAATTATTTCCATAATATATCGCACTTTAAACCGTTGTGCTAAATCTAAATCCTTACGTCAAATTTTATTACCTTGATGCACAGGAAAAAAAATGATATGGTTAGTATCTTTTATTGCCCTGAGAATAATTAGACGATGCTGTTACACGTTTTGCAACTAAAATAATGATATAATGTAGTGAAATATAGATAACTCCCTAACACCATGAACAATAAATAATATGATGATGATAATGAGCATTGAATTGACACAATTTGCAACGACTAAAATATTAGTAAATGACAATTTGTATTTCCAATAATATTCACCTTAAATAGCAATTTATTAAGGATACATTACCTTCCAGATATCTTCAATAGACACAATACTATGCGTGTCTGATGATTTTAGTCTTGGGTGAATTTTCTCCTTACACGTACTGCATAGGAAAATACCACAATCCTCGCATTTCCACTCGATTTTTTTCTGGTCGCATAATTGACATACCAAAGCTGATTGGACTACATTCTCACTAGATTGTTCTGCCATCTGGATTCGTAATACGGACAATAAAAATTGAATAGTATATGTTGTACATTGTGAACTGATATTCGATACAAATCAAAAATATCTCAGATGATATTGAAAATAAATGATATTGAAAGTATCAAGTTGGAATGTGACCGTATATGTCGTCAACGTACGCCTCTTTTTATATCCCTCCCTTTTACACACACGATTCATATCCCATTCATCCGAATTGTTAATACTTTAAAAACAAAACCGATAGAAATATAGGATGGCTACAGTGGCCATATGTATGCAAGATATATGATATCACTAGTGCGTATGTTTGGTACGGACATTCCATTTTCTTATTTTATCAATTCAGTTCCAACCTGATATTTCGTAGTTTCCAATAATATATATCCTTTAATATGATAAAGTTTGCACTTTTTAAATACAGCTGTTTATTAAACCAAAGCCTCTTTTGTGGAGATATATAATATTCATCGTTTTGTTTATACGTACTGGTTCCAATATTTGATCCCTATGTTTCATTTTATAGATATTTTAGTAATGTTAACAGTATAAATCATATTGTTGAGGTTAAAATTAAAATTTGAAGAAGGCACAAGTTGAAGGTAGGGGTAGTTCAGAATTTTAGTACAAAGAGACATATGAAGATGTGGTATGAGTACAAATGAGACAACTCTCAATCCGAGTCTTAATTTGTAAAAGTAAACCATTATCAGTCAGGGGCATTACTTAAACAAGTACATTTTTTTAGTTACTTATATAGGTAATTTTTGTTTTAAAGAATTATGAAATAACCCAATAGAGTTATTTTTAATTTCAATAGAAGCATGGACTAAATGTAGTTTTCGTGGATTTTTAAAGCATTTTATATCATAAAATAAAGAATTTATTAGATTTAAGAGGAGTATCGAGATTAAGGGTTACTTTAAAAATAATGACAAAAATATTACTTGAATAAGTTATTTTATACATCTTTGAAGGAATTAGTAATAACACTTATTTAAGGAACATATATAATTGTTTTGGGTTACAAATTATAAATAACTTCAAGTCTTAACTAATTCACAAGTTTCTATCTATTTATATCTGTCTACCTTCAAGATGTTTGAGGAAAATGATATTTTAATAATCCCAAGAGACCAATCTTTGACCCAAAAGCGTCGATATGAAAGCTAAGTGCGCCAGAAAGGCAATCAGTGTTTCAGAAAGATTAGATTTCATATTTCATGTGAAAAATAACCAGATGACTGCAAAAATTTGATAAAGCTAGTTAAATCTGTATTGTTGGACACCTATAAAAATAATATTTAGAAAAATTACTTACATAAGTAATATATAAAATAGCCTCGTTTTCAACATTACTTGTATAATTTTAAATGTTAATTGCTTAAGTAATGCCCCTGACTGATTATAGATCAAAGATTTAAATCTAACAACCCTATGGTTTGACCTTGGAATTAAATAGTAGTGCATTTTAACTTTCAATATTAGGATATAATGTTTAACGAAACGTCATAGTTAAATGGCACAGTTTTATCCTCAAAGAGATTTCCAATGGGAAATTGCCATGTCTATATTAACGGAAATGCAACCTAAACGTTTAGACAAGTTAATGCTTTTTTGAAAATGTTTAGTGAACCGAAATGTATGGCTTAAACTTATAAAAACTTCCTTTGATAGATGTATTTAACAATACATGCGGATATCACGACCGTCACTGGGTTAAATGCTTTAAACGTGAGTATTTCCGTAACATATCTGTGTTCCTTCTCATAGTCAATAATGTTGGCAGCTGTTGTCTTATATTTCATTGGTTTCTCTTGTTTATGAATTGATATCGATGGCAGATCTCAGATGATCTGACTACATCTTTTTTTATTCAAATAATTAATTCTTCAGTGCAATAAATATATATTCAAGTGTTAAAAAAAATCTCTTCAGATGAAGATGGAAGCTTGTTGGTAAATAGATATAACCCCATAAGCACCATATATGTATCAGTTGATTAATAAGTAAATCGTTTCAACAAACATGCGTTGGATTAAAATTTTACAAAAATTGAAAAAATAAAAGTAAAGAATTTAACAAACCCATATAATAAAAATTAATATTAAATATCACTTACTACAACTTACTTCTCTAATATACATATATATCTTTTAATATTCACAAATAAGGAAGTATCTACTTGTTCCTTATTTCCTGTATGTTACATTTTTTGATGTCGTAGTTATTCAATGTATTTTGAAATTGAGAAGGGTCACGAGTTTTGCGTCAATTAGTTTTACGTTTTACGTTGTTAAGATAAAATAAACAACGGAAAAGTTTTTTCAGATGTGTTTTTTGATTTCATTAAGTAATTGAACAAAACAGGAGTGTTTTCGCTTTTTATTTTAGATTCCTAGAAAGAGCAAAAGCGTTTTGATATCTTAATGCGAAATCAAATAATTTATGTTTTCTTTTTCTTTTTTTTTTTGGGGGGGGGGGGGTGTAGAAAAAAAGCTTCAACCGTCCGAACTCCTCTTTTTTTATCTAGATATTTTTGAATGATCCGGTTTACCATTGATTTTAAAAAAAATACTAGCATGCAAACAAATAAAACAGAAGAGACAACAAAAGACAGATACTATCAAACGAATGGTTATCAAGTTAACTTAGTTTTACAGATTTGGACTGTTTCCATCTGTACAGTGCATAACAATAAATAGCATCTGTTTCGTACCGTTTTTTCCACCGATGACATTCGAAGATACAATACACAAACAAATGACTGCCAAACAACATTACACATGTTATTAAGTCAGTCATCCTTTGTGGTACAAAGTGTCGGATTGTGAATTACTCGAGAATGTTTTACATTGTTTTTTTAGGACATTATTGTACAAATATATTCCGACGTTTGAATTCTAGTTTTTCTTTACCTATTTGAATAAAATAAAATTGACTAAAACCATAATTTTCGGGTTAAACATAGAGCAATTTCAAAATATCTCATTATCTGCTATACTTGTCCTTTTTATCCATTAGTTTGATGTGATTGAGCTTTTTATTTCGCCATTTGATTAGGGACTTTCCGTTTTGAATTTTCCACGGCGTTCGGTATTTTTCTAATTTTACTTTTAACCTGTTTGTGAGACACATATCGTACTTTGAAATTGTATAGACTTGTTATACTTATGTCGTGTATCTGGATGACATTAACACATTTTTGATTGTCATATTGGTAAATGTGTTTCACATTGTAGACAACGTTCATTAAATTCATTTTGCATTGTTATTTTGTTTTAATTTTTATGCCTTTTTTCCAGACAAAAGCGTGAAGTCCATTTCTACCTACATTACAAATACAAATGTATGTTTTTGTCTCCACAGATAAAGATTCAAACAACAACGTTCATTACATATTACAACTGCTTGATCAGTGAGTTTATTAATAGTAGATGTAATAAAATAATTCAGTTACAGTAAACAAAACAGTAGCACACGTGCTTGTGATTTACAGTAGAAAATAGTCGCCTTTTTTCACGAATCGAAGTGAGTAGTTTACAATAACAAAAGCCGCAAATTAAATACTTTTTAAGAGAAAACATCTTAATCAAAGCAAAGGAAATACAAAACAGCACACTGGAATTAATGTAAACAAAAAGTATGATAAACAGTTCATATAAAATGACCAAAAAGAATGTTTGTCAACTGTTTTGGACGACTTATAAATAATATACTTGTCAGAAAAGGTTTATACATATGTAAAGAAAAATATGCCACATGTTAACTTACGCTTTGGTGACGTGAAGTTACAAATTTCATGAGAAATTGTACAAAATTTTGCTTGAACAAATTTTCCAAACGTGTCAGATATAAAAATAAGTGTATAAATCAACATTAAAATTTTACACATACCGAACAATAATATAGCAATGACTATTTTCCTGCAATGGTACAGGACCATTTAAGAAAAAAATGGTGTGTTGAACCTAGTGTTATGGCATGCTAAACCACCCGCTTTTATGGCAATGTTAAATATAACATTTAAATGACAACATTACATGACAGGACTACATGTACAATAAAAATCAATTGGAAAACATATAGGACAGAGAAATACACGAATAATAGCTAACAAAAGGTACCAGCTTTAAAATTTAATACGCCAGACGCGCGTTTCGTCCACACAAGATTAACCATTGACGCTCAGATGAAAAAAGTTCGAAAGCCAAAACAAGTACACAGTTGAAGAGCATTGGGGACTAAAAGTTCTGCCTGAGAAAAGAACAATCTTAATATTATTTGGAATAGTTCATACTTTTGCAAACAGTTAGTTTTTTTATAAAATAACTATATAATAGATGTACATAATCAAAATCGAAGTGTAACTATCTACACTAACAGAATAAAAACAGGAAACATAAAAAAAAACAAGAATGTGTCCCCAGTACACGGATGCCCCACTCGCACTATCATTTTCTATGTTCAGTGGACCGTGAAATTGGGGTCAGAACTCTAATTTGACATTAAAATTAGAAAGATCATATAATAAGGAACATATATACTAAGTTTCAAGTTGATTGGATTTTAACTTCATCAAAAACTACTTCGACCAAAAACTTTAACCTGAAGCGGGACGAACGAACGAACGGACGAACGGACGGACGAACGAACGAACGAACAAACGGAGCGACAGACCAGAAAACATAATGCCCCTCTACTATCGTAGGTGGGGCATAAAAACTAAACCAGCAGAATAAAATTTCACAGCAGAGTTAGCCACAGCAATAAACTCACACATTGACGTCACATTTGAATTTCTAAAAATTTCCATAAAAATAGGTTAGGATTAGGATAGAATTCAGGATCAGGTTTGTTATACTGATATAACATTTATCAATAACAATGAACATTATAATACTAACTAATATGAATTGTATTATCTAGCAATGTCGTGTTTCTTCCAAATCAAATCCTAAACCAAATACATCGTATAAATTTGGTGGACCCAAACAAACATATAATAAATGATCTGGAAAAATAAGTATCTTTACAATAACATACGAATACAACAGAAAAAAATAAGATTAACAACTACAAACGATAAGACATTTGACAAAATCCGATTAGAATAACAAATATAAAATCAATACTTAATACAGGAATTTTGGATAGAAAGTACCGTGACACGTCTTATAGCAATGCGAATTTCCAATCAGCAAAACCAGTCACAATCGGGAATAAGTCACGTTTGGTAATTAAAAGATCAAACGACCGTCACTGACGACGTAATGACAAACCCTTATCTAACACGTGTTAAAAATGTCTTTAGTTAGCTTGGACAAAGACACATCGTATGAATCAATCAATTCGTGATGGTGTCCTTAAAATTTACGGAGTGTCATTTTAAATATGTCCTTCTCATAACTTTGTTTCAGCAGTGTCTGCTTTAGGAGCACACTCCTGTATATGAAGTCCGTATAATGTGAACATGTACGAGCATAACGTATCAATTGAGATAATATGTAAACACCATACGAAGGGTCAGAGGGTATGTTACTGCTTAGACATAGGAAATTGATAATTGGGAAGTTTAAATCGTCCCGTTTATCATATATTTTCGTGTGAACTCGTCCATCTGTGTCAATATTGAGAAAAAAATCAAGGTATGAAGCAGTTCTTGCAGTATCAGTAGTATCCTCAATTTCAGTACTACTGGGATATATGAGATGTAAGTATTTGCTGAAATGTGGGTTTTTCAGTGATAGGACACAAAATTCAGGTTTAAAGCTGTAAATGTATTTCCTTTATATCATTTGGTCCACTGGACGTTAAGCGACACCAACAAGCAATCTATCCATCTTGATCAATTAGTCAAATACAACGTTCAACTTTAAAAATATTCTCCCTTCTGTATGATATGAGTTAGACAAAGCTATATAAGACACATGTACGTTGCAAAGTATGTTAAAATATTTGTAAAATAAACGTATAGATTCACGAAACTCATAGCAATGGTTGGGCTCAGAAAAAGATTTACATGTTGTGTGCGTTATAATGGTATATTTTTGCGTATTATATGGTGCTTTAAAGTATGGTGCTTTCAATTAAGTATGTTTTCAGGTTATCAAAGATGGCGTATTTTGGTAATAATATAGATTCACTCATATTGTATCAGCATCGGAATTCTAAAATAAGTTTTGGTACGGGTTATGTTCGTCTCATATATTTCACAATGGCATGATACTAAGCCACTAATGGTGTGTGCTTGATTATCATCACATGAATACATAATATTTATTCAGTTAAATTAAGGTCAGAAGCTAGCATGTCAGTAACTGCTAGTATACTTTGGTTAATGTTTTCAGCATTGTCATTTTGCGTAGTTTCTTTAGTTACCTATTCTGACATCGAACTCGGACTTCCTTTGAACTAAGTTTTACAGTGTGTATTGCTGTATTTCAGTTTATTGTACATTGGCTAGGGGTGTAGGGAAGGATTGAGATCTTACAAAATATGTTTAACCAAGTGAAATTTTGCGCCTATCCTAGGTACTATGTTTTGGATTCAATGGATTATTTTAACTAAACTAATACAAATTTATCTGTAAGGGAGCATTGAAGCCAGACTTCAGACTCTGGATGTTCTCGATGTTTTAAAGATCAATTGATGGC
>JAHUZM010000414.1:0-39032 GCA_019925275.1 Mytilus edulis
TGTGTTTGAGCTTTTGATTTTGACATTCGTTACGGACTATCCGTTTTGGATTTCGGTATTTTTGTTATTTAACTTTTTTCAGAAAACAATAAAATCCAATTTTTCATCAAAAACATCCAACCTTAAATAAATCAAATAAAAACATAGTAAAGAAAGATGATATTTAGATCCTATTCCATCGCATACTCGATTAGCGTATTCTATTTGGATTTACATAACGTGATAACAAAAAAAGAAATAGATACCAATGAAACTATCGGATGTAAACTTATGTGCTTTGGTAGGGTAAGCGGATTCTTATCCACTAGTGTCAACCGTCATGTTGATCATGGTAGGCGAAAATCGATGATGAGTCGAATTCGCGAATTTCACAATCACAAAAGGTAAGGACGGCACAATTAACACCTACTCGTGCCCAACAACATCTGCTGATAAAAGGTTTAAGAATGTACTAGGGTTAGATATCTTCAAACAGCGATGTACGCTGCGGTGTTGGGGCGATTTCATCTTTGCAACTATTACGGTCATAATTACGGTAGATAACTCTGTAATTACTTTTTATCTGCTTCCCGATAATATTAATGGGACCAGGTAATTGATCAAGGGAGGTAATTAAACATCCAGGTGGCGGTAGTGTTATACTTCCGTCACTATAGACGCGCGTAATCTAAATAACCATTCACTATTACACGATAGTTAACGAAACAACATGTTCTTAAGACCTAATCGTCAGATCAACTATAAGTTACTGGATTCCGGCGAAAGCCTTCCAAAAGACAGTAAGAAGATGTTGCAGCGATACGAAGTACTGCCTGAAGAGTATGAGATAGAAAGAATCATCACTGCAAAGTATTTTCCTAAAGAGGTGAGGATAAGCATGATTTTTATGATTACTTTTATGACTTTTAGACAGTTCTCGCCAATAAGTCAATGCAAACATACGTTAACCTGCTTATTTATAATTCATTTCCATCCTATGGTTCTTAAAAGGTTCAGAAGTATAATGGCTTTAATGCTTTTGCAGAGACAACGACATATGTGTGTGCAGACATTTGATATTTGTCGCCAATGTCGGTAATATTTATTTCTCCTCCCTTTTCCTCTTTTGTTTTCCAAAAGGAAAATTGAAACCAATTAAACCATTTAGAATAAGTTCAAACAACAGGTATATATAATAATTAAGAAGAAAATGTGAATACTTGCAGGATATACATACTATTAGTATATACTATACTGCTTTCAACAAATATATAATACAATTCTTAAATTATAGCCATACAATTTTATAGTAGACGTGATTAGAAGTATAGACTTAAGGGGTAGGTCCAGCAATTTGCAAGCGGGGGTTTAATACCATGTGAACCTATTCAAAGGCATTAATTGTCAAAAACATAAGGGTATACTCTGAATAAGAAGGCTTGATGTCAGGATCCACATGGCTATACATCAGTTATTCTTATCTAGATGATAAATAATTCTACATAAAATAATATACACGACATTAATTTTGAATATTTATATATATCCTTTAGGCCACACCAATTTGATTCCTTGTTCGACGGACCCGCCCGCACCTATTTTTTTCAAAACAGAATTTTTTTATTTTTTTTATATTCCCGCTTCCCGCATCCGGAAATGTAATCATGTCCATTTCCCCCACCGTTTTTTTTTGTAAATATTATAAAAAGAACAAAAAATTGGTTACTTTCCCCCTTACTTATATTCCCTATTAAAAAATGTTCGTTTTTAGAATAAAGTACAAAGAACTTCTGAAGGATTTGCCTTCAACTGCAATTATATTGTATGCTGGCGAAACAAAACTATCCATAGCCACTGCATGTTTATGCACCTGTCCTGATTGATTCAGGGGCCTGTCGTTCAGCAGTTATCGTTTGTTGATGTTGTTCATTGGTATTTTCCCGTTTGGATATACATGATATATAAATTAGATCGTTGGTTTTCCTCTTCGAATTGTGTACGCTAATAATTTTGGGGTCCTTTATAGCCTGCTGTTCGGTCTGTATCAAAGCCCTGTGTAAAAGGCCGTACTTTGACCTGTGTTTGTTATTATCAGGTTGAGAACAATCCTCCCTCAGACAAGGGGTCATTTTACTGATGTAGAAAAGAAAATAGAAATACCAAGGATTTGTATAGTTCCTCTATAAAAAACCTTTGAAAACTTAGAATTTTGTACTCAAAAAGAGGAGAGTTACATCATATTTTAAACAACTTTTTTCTAAAAGAGGGGTCCACTTATTTTGAATAATATTAAACTGTTAAAGTAAATGTGTTAACATGGTTAAAGTCCAGGAATATTACAAAATTCTTGGACATGTTTTGACCATTTAATACCAGATAGATATATAGTTCTTTGAGAAAATATGAGCCTTTTGTACAAACAAATATATTATAACTTATATTGATCCCTCATAAAACATGTAAAAGGGATATTTATAACATTAAGGGGTTGTCCCCAAACTGATTATGACTTGGAAGGAGAATTGTCTTATTGTCAGTCACACATACATAATCCAGATTTAATTATTTCTTGGTGAACAGGGAAAAAATACTTCAGAAATTAAAGAAATGTCAAAGTACAAGTGATAAATCAAGCTTTAATATTGTCAAAATCTACTATTTTATGTTTACAAAAAAAAATTATAATCGCTCGCCTTTACTTTTCAAGCTTCGCCTCAAAAATTTGCAAATTAAATATTTTTTTATTAAAATTTTCAAATCGCTCGCTCGCCCCAAATTTTGGAGTCCAAAAATCCGTAGAACAAGAAATTAAATTGGTGTGGCCTTATATATACATTATTATATATGTGTATCCAATATAAGTATATACATGTATCTGACTTAAAATATGAATGTTATGATTTAGTTTATGTTTGGAATTTGATATCAAAAGTAGAATAATTAATTCTATGTCTGTCAATATGTTCCTTCAATCCTTGCAGAGGACCATCTCACATATTAAAAGAATATTTTTTTCGCAAATATAAAAGTACATAAAATTTTACTTGTTTGATGTCATTAGGTGGAAATTGTTGTGTAAACATGGACATTGATGGCTTCATTGTTGAGTGAATGTTGGCTTGTGTCCCTTTTCTTTTTACTTGATTGGTCTTTATATAAATTAGGTGAAAAGTGTTGTGCAAACATGAACATTGATGGCTTCATTGTTGAATGCATGTTGGCTTGTGTCCCTTTCTTTTACTTGATTGGTCTGTTAATATATAAATTAGGTGGAAAGTGTTGTGCAAACAATGATGGGTTCGTTATGTCCCTTTTCTAATTTTCTTTGATCTTGATGGCCAATTATATTTTACATGATTATGAAAACATATCTGTTCATTTAGATTATGATCCATAATTCAGTATTTGACTTCATAATTTTTTAGTTGATAAAGGATAAACCAGCTTAATTAAGTGTACTTTTATAGGTATCCTTCGGCTAGTAAAAAAAAGTAATTAAATCAGAATTATTAAGGAAATTTAAAAAACTGAATTTACAGAATACATTGAAAATGTTTTTCAATAAAATTATCTTAAAATCATGTTTTATAAAACAAGTCCCTCATCATCACACTTCATGTTATATGATGAAAGAATCTTATATCTATTGTAGTATTAGTAGTAAATGATGAGAATATTAATGTCAGTCAGTTTCAGTTTCTATTATAATATCTTTATTCTGTATCACATTATTGATATCAGTCACTGCTGCCATGAACATTTAAAGATAAATTGTTTCCAGCTGCTGCAAAGGCTTTATGAAACACTTAACCTCATGTCACTTAAAACATCCACTTAAGATATATAATAAGTGCAAATGCAGAGCTCTTAGATTTTTTTTTATTTCGTTAAGGTGGTGTCTAAATAATAATAGAATTTTATGCTTTGCCAAAACATACTTTTATTAAAAAAATATAATAAATGATCACCTAGCATTTTCTCAAGCTATATTTTGTTTGGATTATACAGGAAAAAAACCATCACAATATGATTAGAATATAAACTAAATGATAGCATTGTAAATTAATATACCAGATGACAGCTTTTAGAAAGAAATGATAGGACCACGCTATGTTTTTTAGCTATAATATACAATTGCAAAATTCTTTGTAGATTCCTTCAGAAAATGCAGTGTTTCACAGTTACCTCCCCTTATAATGTCAATTGAAAACCATTTAAAATTCAGAAAATATAAAACACACCGGAATAAATAAGAATTTTTATAAGTTATAATCATATAAATTTGTTATTTTAAATGCAATTTCACATAAATAAACTGCATTGCTTTATCAATTTTTGCTAACTTGATTAGAAATAAGGACCTTAGGTTCTCTGCTTTTTACAATCCAAGATGGGGAAAGACAACCTTGGTACAAGTGTGATATATGAAAATTCATATGATTTTCTTGATACAAAATAATTAATTAATTTGCAAGTTAGTATGTTGAATAAACTTTAATAGTTTGAAAATGAACTTAAACATATGTGTGGCAATAAATCATTCCAATTTTTTTCATTGTTTTTTTTTCAATTGATATATATTTCTTTTTTACAAGATATATTATGATAGATAACTTTTGACACATTTCCAAGATTTCAATTTGTAATATATTTGTATGAATTGGTTATATACCAAATCTAAAACTGACATAACTTTATGGCTTCAGTTTATTGGAAATGCCATGCCAATATGCAAATAGTCTATGAAGTTGATATTTTATGGCTGTCGAAAAAATATGGGTACCCCCTTTATGGCAGTTGCACACATGCGAGACAAACCCTTTCACTTTTGGAGGATATTTGTCTAGACATGCCATCCTTTCAACTATATTTAATAAGGGTTTTGATTTAAAAAGTCAGTTATCTTTGCAAAGCATTTATGTGAACAGCTTAATATAACAGAATAATTTTATAATTGTTATTACATGTAACAAGACTTAAGTGATGAGTTTGTGAATATTTTTCAAGGATTTTAAATCTTGAGTGATTAGTGAAATAAACATTTATTCATAAGAAGAGCTTCCATAAAAGAAAAGAAACTTTTATGTAAGTAAAGATTTAATATGTTTTATTTAATAAGCTTAAACTTTAGGGTATACATGGTATTAAATGGTTGTCTATGAAGTACATGCATGTAGATCATGGTCTTTTATAGTGACATAGGGAGATGGGGTGTGAGTGCCAATGAGACAACTCTCCATCAAAGTCACCACAATTAATAAAAGTAAACTATTATTTATCTTGGTCTTTAATAGATATAGGGAAATGTGGTGTGAGCTCAAATGAGAAAACTCTCCATCAAAGTCACAATTTATAAAAGTAAACCATTATTTATCTTGGTCCTTAATAGAAATAGGGAGATGTGGTACGAGTGCCAATGAGACAACTCTCCATCAAAGTCACAATTTATAAAACTAAATCATTATTTATTTATCTTGGTCTTTAATAGATATAGGGTGATGTGGTGTTAGCCCAATGAGACAACTCTCCATCTAAGTCATAATATATAAAAGTAAACCATTATTTATCTTGGTCTTTAATAGATATAGGGAGACGTGGTATGAGTGCCAATGAGACAACTCTCCATCAAAGTCACAATTTATAAAACTAAACCATTATTTGTTTATCTTGGTCTTTAATAGATATAGGGAGATGTGGTATGAGTGCCAATGAGACAACTCTCCATCTAAGTCATAATATATAAAAGTAAACCATTATTTATCTTGGTCTTTAATAGATATAGGGAGACGTGGTATGAGTGCCAATGAGACAACTCTCCATCAAAGTCACAATTTATAAAAGTAAACCGTTATTTATTTATCTTGGTCTTTAATAGATATAGGGAGATGTGGTATGAGTGCCAATGAGACAACTCTCCATCAAAGTCACAATTTATAAAAGTAAACCATTATTTATCTTGGTCTTTAATCATGTTAATTGATATATAGGGAGATGTGGTGTGAGTCAGAGTGCCAATGAGACTTCTCTATCAAAATAACAATTTATTTAAGTAAACAATTATAGGTCAATTTAAGGCCTTCAACACAGAGCCTTGGCTCACACTGAACATCAAGCTATATAAGTAAACCATTATTTATCTTGGTCCTTAATAGATATAGGGAGATGCCCAAAATTTACTAGCGTAAAACTATTCAAACTGGAAACCCATCGGTCTAATTCTCAAAACCAACAAAAAAGCATTGGGCACATCCACAATATTAAGAAAAGGGCCAACTTTTGCAGATATATACTTTCATATGTATGTATAAATATATTTGTGCTTGTATACTGTAATATACTACAACACTTAATTTTAAAACCATACGTTAACTCCACAGTAGGGATGTGATTGCAGACTTAGGAAAAGAATAAGGGTTCTTTAAGTGCCATATAACAATCCCAGATATATAGCCATCTTTTTAGACAAGAAACAACTGTATATTTTCCATTCTTGTGAACCCCTACAATCCCATTTAAAAATGTTGTTGTATTAAGTATTGTTGGGGAAAATGTCCTGGAGACGGCAATATTGCAACAAAAACTCTACATGCTAGCCAGTTGAAGGACACCTACATGTACGGGTGCAGGAATTCTCGCTACATTGAAGACTCATCGGTTGCCTTCGTCCGTTGTCTGCTCTATGGTCGGGTGGTTGTCGCTTTGACACATTCACCCTTTCCTTTCTGAATTTTAGCATTGTCTACTTAAATTGCAATTTAAAAGTAACTTCTTAAATGAAAAAAAACTGACTTCCAATAAAAAAAATGTTTATAAATTAATATTTCAGCATCTACAATCTTTATATAAATACACCTGTTCATTTTACTTAAATATAAGCAAATCAGTTTATAGACATAACAGTGATATTATTGGCTTTTTTCAAAACTTCCTCTACCCTTTTTTATTGGTCATCAAATTGGGAAATTTAATATAAACCATAAATTTGACTGAAACTTCATTTTACAGACCCATTTTCTAGAGTCAAACCCTTTTTTTTTTTTTAAAAAGACCCCAATTTGTCAGTGATGATACATAAATAGACCTTCAATTGTGCAAATATAGTGAATTTAGGCAAGAACATTGTTTGAATTAGTGTTTTTCAGTTTGAATTCATCCACAACTACTACTAAGGCCAGAATTTTTTAATTTGTTGGTTTACGGATCCGCCGACCCGATTTTGCCGATTTCCAGAATAAAAATAAAATTCACTTTTCATGCTTTTTTATTCCCGCCGACCCTTACAAATGCATTATCCCTGAAAAATAATTAAATATTCTTTTTTTTATGAAATGAAATGCATTTATCGCTATCAAAATTGATAACACTAATGTCTTTCTGTAGTGAAAAAATAAAACTTCCAGTTTACGTTCTAAAAATAGACAAATCAATTATAACTGACCTTGAAATGTCGTTTGCACAAATAATTTTGCGAAACGAAACCTGTGTTTAAAACCAATTACACAATAAGTTCGTTTCCTGTATTTGTCATCATTCCGTAAGATGCATCATCTGATAGAAATAGACTTGTCCAAATGTGGACAGGTGGAAGACGTCAAGTTAAAGTACTGAATATATTAAATAATCATTTGCAATTTTCTTGTTTCATTAATGATAAAAAAAAAATATCGTCCATTTGGATAAAAACGGGAATGCATGACAACAGATTAACCTGATATTCTCGTTTTTCCAGTGGACGAGTCTATTACGTTTGTTGACACGTGTGTTGAAAATTATTTTCGCACGACGTTTTTACATTTTTTTTTTCTTTATCAGTTTTCGTGCTTGAAGATCATAATTCACCAAGTTTTCTGGAATTGATTAAGAGCTACGTGAATCTATTTTTCATGTTTATGAAATGAGGATTTAATTTCGTGTTTTCGTTAATTTTGCAACCCCCCCCCCCCCCCCCCTTTTTTTGTTTACGGGAAATTATTAGAATGTCATGCGATGTTTATGACAGCTGATTTCATCGAACTAAAATCTAAGAAATGATGACAAAATAGCATAACAAACATATTGTTAGCAAGGTAAAATATATATTTATTTTGCATATTTTTCTGCATGTTCTGTCTTGAAAGATATTTTTTTTCTTTTTTTTTCCCCGACCGACCGACCCGACTTTTTCATGGGTAAAATCCGTAAACCAACAAATTAAAAAACCCTGGCCTAAGGCTGCACTGTTTGGAAAAAAAATGTCTTTTGGGAATAATTTTAAGCGATTTTTTTTCAAATTGGGATTTTTCTCCATCCTTCATTCTCTACTAATTTAGGGCAAACAATATCACTGCATACAAATTTAAACCAGTTCAGAAACTGTCTTTTAAAACAATCTGCACCGCTAGCCACTAGTCTGATGCCCCAGACCTGTTAATTTTGATTGGGACTAGTAGAAATTTACAATATTGTATCTAGATATGAAGGGACAAGTTTTGATATTTAGTTAACAGACTAGTAGACTACTAGTCCGTTACTGTAGATGAAAAAGTGTTTGGTGCATACTGCTGAGTTATAAAATATTGGTAAATATATACATGTTACATAACATGTATAAGACTCATCATAACATGTATGTGTACAATAGAATAATTAAGTCTTGGTGCATGATTTTTTTAAATTGTTATGGGATTTGAACTGCAAGTACTCTCAGATCTGTATTTTTTTTCTGTTATATGTAGAAAAGTTCAAGTTCAAGGCCACATCAACTTTATTGTTGTTATGTTTCTCTATTACTGGTCAGTAAAGCCTGATTAACTAATTCATAAACGCCCCAACTACTGTAAGTTGGGCGATATATTGTTGTACTCCTCTCCATACATCTATCTTTTTTTATCAATACTTTTTCATTGGGAGATTGTTAAACTTTGGGTCACGTTTAAAAGAATGTCTTTAAGTCAACTGTAACTGTCACTTATAACTGGCACACTTATATCATCCCTAATTCCTACACATGACATACCCTCTGTTCTTATAGAATATTGACCTACTATATTTCTAGTATATATACCAGGGGCGTAGCTAGAAAGAAACGATGTGCAAGCACCTACCGCCGAGCGGAGCGAGGCGAAAAATTTTTGGGACCCTTTTATGCAGGAAAATGTTTTTTTTTCGGCTTTCGGTCATAGGACAGTTGAAAGAGGAGCTACATGTAGATAGGACTTTTAAACAATTTATGAATGTAAAACTATTCATAAAGCTTCTGAATAAAGTAAATCATGGTTAATTGAAAACATAAACTACACATTTTTTTGATACAGAATTTACTCAAAATTGTCCAAAATCTGCTCTTCGGGTCTAGGCAGAAACGAGCCTCTCTATTTATTTGTCAGTATTCACACTGAAATATCGTTGAATATGCAGTAATGCTAGCGATGATAACCTGTCATTGTTCATTTTTGATCGTACATTTGATTTCAACAGACGTAGTACACTGATAGATCACCACGGTAGCACTCGCGAGATGTTATAAACCAGTGTACGTGTTTGCCATCGAGCGACCTCCCAATTGAATTCGTCAAAATTACATACCAGGTCAGTTTCGTATGTCTCACACAATGTTGAGATTTGTTCGTTTGTTATATTTCCTACAACACGAGGAAGCAGATACGGCACAAAGAAGCGATTTTCTGATAATACCAGACGCGACTCCACTCTCCAGTTCCATTATCATATGGTCTATAAACGCAAAATAAAATGAGACTTTCCAATACTGTTTTGGCGTGTTTGCAGGATGAGTGGCTCTGGTAGTCCCTCGAACACATCGCCGTGGCATAATTTCAACGATATCGAAGGGTTTAAAGCTAATGCCGATTGGTACATCTCATTCCAAACAGATAAACCGTACTCTGTTAAATGTGCTCCGAAACTACATGTATTAGACTGAGCATAACAAATTCAAATCTTGTAAAAGATACAAGTTACAGTGTCCGATTTTGTCATGCATTATCTCCAATAAAACTTCTATTTTGAAACCAAATGCCGTTATTTAATGACATTTCATCAATGAAAAAAGTGACAACATAGTGTAAAATTTGATTTATAAATTTTTAATTTTGCAATATTTTTTTTTGCATGCCGAACCGATGTGCACGCAACTGCGTGTTGGCGTATAGGGAGCTACGCGCCTGTATACTCATATAGCACAACTGAATTTTAACATTAATTCAGATTAAGTCTATGGGTAGGATAACTGTACCATTTGCTTTACTTAACCAGACACTGTAATGAAGATTTTCAATTATATTATATACCTTTACCACTGGCCAATATGCCCTACTATGCAATAGATATAAGAGAACTTTAAATAGTTGTGGTTAATATCATGAAAGCAATGCATAAATTAATTTTGTATAATGTACAAAATCAGAAAAAGTTGAGAATTATTTATTTATATATATTACAAACAAAATACAGCTTAAATCTTGAAAATTAATAGAAGAAGCAGAATGGTTTCTTTTTTGTTTTAACTCCCCATTCAAAAACTACTATTTGACCTCAGGTGCCTGGTCAGATTTAAAAAAAGAACTCAATTACCATCCTGTTTACCACACCTGACAAATAACATCCTGTTATAAAGGTTAACCCCCTGTTGATATGCCTCAGGTGTGTTGCATAATGTCAGTTGACAATATACACAGGCATACTTAGAAAGTAAATCCCTTAATTTTCTTAATTGACCTCAAATAAAATTATATATTTGATTTGAATATTATTAAATAAAAGTATTATATTTTATTCTGTTCCTCAAAAAAAAAGAAGAAAAGAAATGAATGTTGGACTGAATTTAACTTCTTAGCTTTATTTTTCTTTGATTAAAACAAAATTAAATATTTATAACTTTTTTTTATAATTTTCTTGATTAACTATACATGTCTATTCCAAAATTAACTTAACATATCCCAATTTTACAACATTGTAAATAATATACATTGTAAGAAATAAATACCCCATCCAATTAATGTGGTTTTTTTTAATATAAAATCAGGCTTACCACAGAAGCCATTGAAGTTAATTCATCCATGTATTTGAGCATAACATGTGAAGCAATTTTAATTTTTATTGCCATTCAACTCAATAAAACTTGTTTCTGGGTTATACACATACATTACAGTATCAATTGTGACATTTGAATCTAAAAACATCTTTTGACCAGTGGCGGACCCAGAATTTTCCATACGTGGGGGCCCACTGACTGCTTTAGAGGGACCCGCTCCAGTCACACTTGGTGATTCCCTATTGAAGCAACCAAATTTTTTCCTAAACCTTTTGAAAAAAAAAATCCTCCTGGCTTGACTTAACAGCCAAATATTAAGCATAACTTGGTATATAATATCTTCAAAACTATTTGTTATGCCCTTATCATTTATGGCAGTTTTTCTTCTGGTTTGTTCCCGTCAGAAAGTATGTCATTATTAGCTGTTAATGTCGTTGCTAGTTAAGTCACATTTGTAGTATTGAAATTGCAAAACAGCAGAGACAACATTTAATTTTGACTTGGTATTAATTCTTTATTTTTTTTTCAGGGTGATCTGTACCTTGTAAAATGGAAAGGATTTGCACTTCATGACACAACTTGGGAACCAAAACAGCATATTCCAGAAGCTGACTTTGACAAGTTCTTAAATCCAACCATAAGCAATGAGTGTTTAAGGATTTATAGTCAAATTTTTGAGGACGCTATCAGCACCAGGCTTACTTCTAGTAACTGTAGGACAGTTTTATCCTTTCCAACAAATGTTTTCCAATACCTGTTTGGCTGCTTAAAGACTAAGAGTGTAGAAAAAGCAGACTTTCACAAATTACCTCTATCTTGCCACTGGGAGAAAAAGCTAAATGTTCATGGACAGGGCTTAATACTCGAGTTTCCGCTCAAAGTGCAACCAACGGTTACATTCAAGAAGGTGTTCTTGCCATCAGATATCAACTCTTCAACTGTATCAGCCAAAAAGATTCCTGTAGAGAAGATGGTCATCACTTCATCAAAAACAGCTTACACATTATGAATAATTAACATTATATATTATCATCAAACCACATGTTATGTTTCAGTCTTTCCTGCTTTTGACTTTTTTAACAATGTCTGACTTTTTGTCCCCACTTTCGCTACAAAAGTTTCAAAATTCTGTCGGCTTCACATCTCAACAAACTCCGTATCATGTTAATAAACAATCTGTAGATTCAACATCAGTAGCAGTAACGTTACAACTTAGTAGTAAATTTTTATTGAGATTGCTCAACACCTCTAAAGATACAGGATTGTCTTATATTACTATAGTAAATTCCCAATTGACATTTCTCCAGTTTTTGCCAAGTGATAGAGTTGAGACACATTTAAATCGCCTCTGTTCAAAAGTTTACAACGATTACAAGGGAAAATATCGCAGTGGGTCAAAAAGATACCAGTATGACAACAAATTATTCAACATTACCATTTTTAAGAATGAATTAGAAAATGTAGCTTCGTTAAATTGCAGAATATCTGAATTCAACCATGAAAAAGTCGAGCTTGAAAAAAAATGCAAAGATCTTTTCAACTTATTGTTAAATGAACAAAATCAGAGCTTAGACATTGCCGAAAATTTAGACACATGTTTAGACCAAATTGATTATATTTTAAAGAGAAATTCAACACTGACCACGTATATAGATAACATCGAGAAACAGCATTATTCCAATAGCGGCAAAAAGTTTGATGATTTACAACCAAGACAAAGACTCCGGAAGTTGAAGACATTAGAAAGCTATGCTGAAAAGGCATTAAGTTTTGCAAACACTTTTGGCTTGAATCCTACTAAATTAGACTGTATATCAGATGCTGGTAAAAAAGTTTCCTTGAATTTGAGCGATTCCCCATCAAAAGACAGCTATGACACTCTACATGCAAGTGAGAAAGACAATTTGAGACAGTTAGTTTTTTTATTGGACAAATTTTGTGTGAGCGATTCTGCATATCATGAACTTTCAATGTTGTTTGATAACATGCCTAGAAAATATATTGTGGCTCAAAGTAGAAATGACATTAACAAAATTTTTCACTTAGAGAGATTACCTGGTAACATGCCAGGGGCAATGATTAATTTAGATACAGAGTTGAAAAGAGTTATAAAGCAGAACTTTCAGAATTTATCAAATGTAACTAAATTAGACATTAAATTTTCAGGTGATGGTGCTCGTGTGAGCAGAATTTCAAACTTTGTAATTTTTTCAATTCAGGTTTTATCAAGTGATAATACATGTAGTTTATCTTGTAATGATTTGAATACAATAGCTGTAGTTAAATGTAGTGAAAATTATGAAAACCTTAGGTCTTCTTGTAAACCTCTTTTTGATCAGCTAAGTGTTTTAGCTAAGGAAAAAGTCATTTCTGTTGACGATCATAATATTGATTTAGACATTTTTGTGGGTGGGGATATGAAATTCATTCAAATTTTACTTGGTTTAGGTGGGTCAACAGGTAATTTTGCCTGTCCTTGGTGCAAAGTTCACAAAGACAACAGATTTGACACTTCCAAAGCATGGGATTTTTACCACAATGTAGATATGTTACGTTCAATAGATGAAATTGTTACAATAAGTAGTCAGAGTAAAAGTCAGTTTGGTGTAAAGCATAGACCTTTGTTAGAAATTGATGTTGACTATTATGTACCAGATGAATTGCATCTGATGTTAAGGGTATCTGACATTTTATTAAGAAATTTGATTAATGATTGTAAAAACAAAGATGATAAAATCAGAAAAGAAATCAAAAGTGGTTGTAAACCAATCAATATTGACAATTTTGAAGATTTAGTACAAAGTTGCGGTGTTGTTTTCCATATTTGGACACCAAAGGGTAGCAACGACTTAGAATGGACCAGCTTATCTGGTGGTGAAAAAATTAAATTGTTAAAATATTTGCCAGAAAAATTGTTAAATTCAGATGTTCTGAATACTGATACAAAAGAAAAGGTGGTTAGGGTATGGCAGGATTTTTATGCCATTTATTTATTTGTATGTAGCAAAGAATGTGAAAATGTCACTGGATTTGATATCTTTTGTAAAATTAAAAGTTGGATGGAACTTTTTTTGTCCATCGAGAGACAAGGTTATTTAAAATGTAATGTAACACCATATATGCACTGTCTTATCTATCATGTACCTTATTTTATATCAAAATATGGTTCTTTGAAAAGGTTTTCAAACCAAGGTGTAGAAAAAAATAATGATGTAATTAAGACAATTCATCAGAGAAAATGTTCAAAATGGGACGGTCCCTCTGAGGCTTTGCAAGTCAGAAAGAGGTTAGAATTTAATCATGCAGAAAATGTAGCTACAGTCCTTGGATGGTGTAAACTTCCCACTAACATCATACACCATTACACCATACACCATACACCATTACACCATACACCTTGTACCATTACACCATACACGTTACACCTTTGCACCAAACACGTTACACATTACACCATACACCATTGCCCATTCTATCTACACGATCAGAAATTACGCAAAACGCAATTGAATTTCAAATATTAAGATTATTATTATTGTTTATTTTCACAATCCGAAAAATTAAAATGAAAAGAACTTCGTTTTCAACCAATGAAATGTTGTACACCGTTCATTCACACCACTCCCGATCACACGTTACACAATCACACCATTCCTCATACACCATTACACCATTCCCCTTACAACATACACCATAGCACCATACACCTTACACCATTGCACCATATACCATATATCATTACACCATACACGGTTTTTTGGGAAGTTTACACCATCCAAGGGCTGTAGGCCTAAACGGCAATATGTTAAAAAATCAGAATGGTGGGAAAATAATATTTTCACTAGTAGACTGATAGAAGAAAGCAAATTGATGATGAGATTTTTGCTGCAGGTCATGTTGAAAATTGTAGTTCTGTAAATGAGATAGATATTGAAAATCTCAGTGATAATGATATAAAAGAATTGATTTTTAAGAAAAAGGGTGAAAAAACAAGAGTTAGAAATAGAAAGAAACTTGTAGATATCTTGAAAAATCTTATTTGATGAAATGACTTATTATATGTATTGTTGATGATTGTGTCAACAGTTATGTGAACATGTGTATTTTTATAAAGTTTTTGTAAATCTTTACCAATATGAAGAATTATTTTAAAGAACATCAATTTTAATAAATATTTTGAAAAAAAAACACTATTTTTTTTTAGATATTTGTTTAAATATTATCTGTGTTAAATTCATTAAATGCACATTGGATGAAATCTCAAAATTAAATATTGTTAAACGAGAATTGTTTAAATTGAAGATCTTTTTTTAAAGTAAGCTTCGATCTTGTTAAGTTTATACATACAATAATTGTATGGGACATCATATACACATGTGAACATTATCATTGGCCCTTGCTTACTGAAAGACAGTTTTCTATATTATCATATGCTTTTTATATGTTTAATTCATTTTGAAATAGAGATTTATGTTTATGAAAGTTCAAAATGAACTCATTGTTAAGTTATAAAATATATAACTGAGTATCTTATGTGATATTTATGTATCTTATGTGATATTTATTTATGAAATGCAAAATAAATTTATATTAAACTTATTTAATTGTTGGTTTTTCATTAGATTCAGAGGTATTTTAAAAAGAAACTGTTTTTATACATATTGAAATAGGAGATCATAAGACAACAACAAAAGATAAAGATATAACCACATAAAACATAGACATGTACATTTATCCAAAGGTCTTCAACAATAATCATTTGTAAAGATGATCTATATTGCCAGATTGGTTTATAAATAGCAGAGGCAATGCAATGGCCGTTAACACAATTACATATGCAGTGGATATTAATGGTGATTTACAACAACTGTAAATCATCCTTATCTTCCTTCATCAATGAGCAAAAACTTTACCACACAGTATACATTATTAGCTGTACATGAGGTCTTCACTTGACAAAAATATGGGCAAATAACTAGTGTGACAAAAAAAAATCATTATCATGGATGAATATTCTGTAGTATACACTTCTTGATACATTTGACACAAATAAAAACAACCACAACTGGCTTGAGGGATATTTATAAAATAAGGAGATGTGGTATGATATAGCCAATGACAACTCGCACACTATGAAACAGAAATTTACAACTCGCATCATCGTACTGCTTTCAACCATCAGCAAAACCTACAACGCATAGCCAAGTATGAAAAGCCACGACATAACAAAAAATAAAACAATTCAAATGAGTAGACTATTGGTCGGATCTATGTACAAAATGAGATACCAAGATCAAAGTAAAAAAAAATGATATACAGCAACAAACGACAACCATGTACTAAATCACATGCTCCTGACTTGGGACAGGCACATTTATATTGTGACGATGGGCTTTGCGGGTGCATTACCATCCCCATATACATGCGTTAAACATTTTAATTCATTTGCAAGAGTGAAGGTGTTCACAATTGATACAAAAAAAAACATCAAGTCATAAAAAAATTGCAAGTACAGTACCAAAATTGTAAAAAAAGGACATTGCAATAAAATGAAGAGGGAAAGATAATATTGTTCATATATTATGTCTAGTTCAG
This sequence comes from Mytilus edulis, assembly GCA_019925275.1. Classification (NCBI taxonomy): domain Eukaryota; kingdom Metazoa; phylum Mollusca; class Bivalvia; order Mytilida; family Mytilidae; genus Mytilus; species Mytilus edulis. Next base: position 16,604 of record JAHUZM010000414.1, read on the forward strand.
GTCATTTGTGGTCACAAGAATTCTCAAATGTTGTTTCAAACGTTTATATTGCGGGACAAAAATACATCCAGTGATTTCCAAATCATATATAGTTCACATGCATTTTATGCTTGGACTGTCTGGACAAGCAATTTTTTCTCTCGATAATTTCAATAATTTATACAAAGACTTATAAAGTTTCAAATATAAGTCGATATGTTTTCAACACCTAATCACGATACACAGACAAATCTTTCACAGTGGCTATATTATGATTGATACTTCCGGTAGACTACGCCATTTTAAAAATTCCGCCGAGATTGCAAAAATAGAGAATTTTCAATCGAATCTCGAAGCAAAATGTTCATTACCTGAACTGATTTTGGTCTCGGAATTTCCAACTTTAATGTCTTATTAAGAATTTGAGAGGTTAGATAGTTATTATTAACAATAAATAAGATCATATATTTGAATATATAAGATGGTCCTATAGCATTTTTATCGAGTATTAACAAAGGCATTAACGGGTTCAATCGAGCTGTTTCACCTCCATTTTCAAACCTAATTCGAAGCACGAAAAATTACTTCTGAACTGAAATTTATTACATATTTATTTGCAGATTAGAAAACTTTACAAATTGTGAGGTTAGAAGGTTAAATACGTAAAGTAATAAAAAAGTTAGAACCGATAAACCGAAGTGTCCCATACATTTACACGGACACCATATCGGCCATTGATAAATCACAAAAGTCACGTGATGACTGATATAGTTGGATATGAAGATTTTGTCAGGGGCAGATAACCCCGTACGGACCTCATTATGTTTTCATATATTCATTAATGGCAGAGGCTGCGTCTATCGATGAAAATGTATGAAATCAGATTACATACATGCCTGTTAACTTAAAACGGATATTAATATGATGTAATGTATTTATCGAAACACGAATATTGTATGTTTGTGCTTTAATTATTATGGCTAACAGTTGCAATAGCTGTTTTTCTTGGCGAGATTTTCGGCTTGTGGACCCCGCCTTCTTTTGCGGATTAACCAATAAGAAGACGATCGACGTCTAATAGATGTTTGCAGTTTGCAGAATGGAAAGAAACCTGCAGCGAAAATTATTTTAGATAAGAAATTTTATTTCAAGTCGGGTTATATTAAATACAAACATAAGCTCTGTAGAGCTTTTTGCCGACATTAATAACAATAACAACACACATATTAAGATACATAAAACACACATATGAGACATACAAATTATGATAGCTATATTGCTAGTAAAAAGTTCATAAATAAAAAGCATAGCACATGCAAGCAAAGCACTAAAACTGAAACATAAGCACATGCAAAGCAGAATGAAATAAATAAAGCAAACTAATTTCTATAAGCTACATAGAACAAACATTTAACACAAAATAAAATAAAGGTATTAAGCTCTGCAGGAGCCACACCTGCATGAGTTGCCATTCCAGTTGTTGATCATACTTTTAAACTGGTTTAGGTTTGTCTGTGCACGGATCGTGTCAGGCAACTCATTCCATAGTGTAGCTCCAGCATATCTTAATGAATGAAGGCCAAAATGTGTGGTTCTCACCTGTGGAATTTCAACAGTTTGTTGTTTTCTAAAAGTATAAGATACATTTTTAAAATTAATGATATCATGGAGATACACCGGTGATTCTTTATGTAATATTTTAAAAGTTTCTATTGCCATCATTCTTAGGCGTCTTATTTTTAAAGAAGGTAAACCAGATTTTAACAACAGAGTTTCATAATCACTATCAAAATCTTCATATATGAACCTCAAGGCACGTTCTTGTATTTTTTCCATCTTTTTAGTATTACCCTCCCCACAAAAATGCCAAACCACAGGACAATAATTGAAATTAGACATAATATATGAATGATAAATAGTTAACCTTCCCAATTTAGATAGATGTTTTCCAATTCTTTTAAGAACATTTAACTGCCTTGATGCTTTTTTACAAATATCAGAGATATGAGTTTTAAACTTGAGTTGATAATCTATTGTCACCCCCAGGAGCTTTACCTCAGTGTCACATAAAATTTCATTCCCGTCCAAATTGAATTTAATATTCCCACTTTTTGATTTATTCCCAACAGCAATAGCCTGAAATTTATCTGGATTAGCTTTCATTTTGTTATTAGCAAACCAATCAATTAAAACAGCACTTTCCTTTTCCAAAGATTTAACTAATCCATTTAGGTCTGGTCCTGAGTGTGACAATGTATTATCGTCTGCATAATTATACAGTTCATTTTCTTTCACAAAATTGAAAATGTCGTTTAGAAAAATATTAAAAAGCACAGGACCCAAAATCGAGCGGTACACCTTTATAGATATTTTGCCAGGTACTAAAATATGCACCGACTTTTACACACTGTTTCCTATTTGATAAATAATTATCAATTAAATTAAGTGCCTCATTTGACAGGCCATATGCCTTCAATTTTAAAAGAAGTAAATTATGGGGTAAGCAGTCAAAGGCCTTAGAAAGGTCCATTAGCACAGCAGCCACATATAAATTTTGATCGACTGCTTTTTTCCAGTCCTCAATGACTTTTAGTAAGGCGGTGTTACAGCCATAGCCAGGTCTAAAAGCTGACAAGGAAGGATGAAATATTTTACTAAAATATTCTATTAGCTGCTGATATATGGCCCTTTCAAAGAACTTTGACACCACCGGAAGAATGCTAACAGGTCTGTAGTTTCCTGCCTCTAACTGACTATTCTTTTTATGCAGTGGAACTACCTGTGCTTCCTTAAGATCGTCAGGAAACTCTGAACTCTTAATAGACATATTTATAAGTTGAGTAATAGGTTTAACAATTACTGGTTTGGCTATTTTCAAGATTTTTACTGATACCCCATCAAAGCCAGTAGCTTTGTTTACATTGATCTTATTAATTTGTTTTTCAACAAAGTCATCTTTAATTTCTATAAAAGATAAACTACCATCAACATTGCAATTTTCCCTTATTGATTTTATGCTTGGATGATTATCATCTACCTCACAATTATCATTGCCGATATCTTTGGCTACATTTACAAAGTAGTTATTAAAAATTTCTGCAACATTTGATTGGTCATTAATTATTTCATCGTTGTTACATAAAACAATATTGTTATCAAAATGACTACCCTTGTTTGTTAAAAAAGGTTTGATTGTTGGCCAGAAATCTTTTTGTTTTGGACCACCAGTGCAACGCTCTATAAAATAATTTCTTATAGATTGTCTTCTAAGTTTGGTAGCAAGATTTCTTTGTTGGCGATATAACTCCCAGTTCTTCTTCGATTTTGCATGTAAATATTTATTGTGAAGCATTTGCTTTTTGTAGATTGCACTTTTTAATTGTTTGTTCATGTATGGGGCTGGTTTGTGTACAGTTTTTCTTGTTTTCTCTGGTATGTGGTTGTTGACTATACTCATTAATTTGGTGTTAAAAATATCATAAGCCTCATTAACATTTTCTACATTGTCTACAATTGTTGTAAGATTTGCCTGTTCTAAATCATGTAGAAATTTTTCCTCATCTAGCTGTTTATAACTTCTGTATTTTTTTAAAGGTTTTTTTATTGATGGAACATCAGATTTAAGTTGTACAGCAATGATGTTATGGACGTCACTTAATCCACAGTTAAAATTTGTGGTATTTTGGAGCATGTTCTTTTTGTTTGTTAAGATGACATCATTTAGTGTTGGTTTTGCATCTTTTGTGAAACAAGTTGCACCTTTTACAATGTTCTCAATACCACAGATATCACATACTGTGCTTAAAGGTGTACATTTATCTATTGATAGTAAGTTATAATTTAAATCGCCCAGAAAAATCATATTATCATATTTTACAGATATCTTATCATGGGTCTTAGTAAAGTCATTAATAAAGTCATTATCAGATATTGTTTGTGGTCTATACATTCCAGATATTAGCCATTTTTTACCATTTACTACCAGTTCAGCTGCTATGGATTCAATGATCTCACACTCCATGTTCTGCTTCCTGTCGCACGGTAAATCGGATCTTATGTACATGACTATTCCACCCCCATGTGCATTCCTGTCTTTTCTCCAGAAATGGTAGTTATCAACCCTAAATTGGGCATCTGGGAAAGACTGGTCTATTTTAGTCTCTGCAATAATGAGGAGATCTACTATGTTTTTACATAACAGTTCTTGGATTGAGCAAAATTTGTAGCGTAGACTGTTAATGTTTAGGTAAGAACTGATAAATTTATTTGGATGTTTCTTTCTTACCGTGTATAGTTCGTGAAATATATCATGAGATGCATCGTCTTGATCTAGTATAGGTGCTTCGGTGTTTACATCGGATGTTGGCACAGTAATGTCAGATGCGGATACGGTGAGGTCGTCATCTGAATCCGTATCTGTATTTGAAGTCAGATGATGGAAATCGAAAAATGAATCAGTGAAGTTTGGTAATGTGCATTTTTTACAAAACCATGAGTCTGTTGAATTCGATAATTCATTATATTGGTTAAGCGGCATATTGATACATTTTATATGATGCCAGAGTTCACAGTCATCGCACAGGATTCCATGCTGATTTTTGCGAACAGGTTTTTGACATTCGCCACACGGATATTTTATAGGACCAGGATTAAGTGAAATATCATTGCTTAAAATTAATGTAAGTAATAAATAAAAAGTTTGTGTTTTACTGCCGCTAATAACTATGGTGTTACAATGGCGGACTGATTTCGAGCCCTTCTCCAGATTTGTTGGAAAGAGTTTTTGTAGGGACATCGATTTACACATTGAATTCAGTTCTTCTTCATGTAGACTGTTGTTAAAGATGTTTCTGATTTTTGTTTTGTGGACTTCCCTGGGTAGTAAATTGCATAGGATGGATAGCAACAGCAAAGTTCCCAGTACTCCTCCAGTCCCTGTCACCGTCATTTTTAGCCGTCAAAAGATGGAAATTTCGTTAAGGATCGTTGTGTTGTATAATTAAGAGTGTTTGAAACTGTAAATTATTGAATTTCAATTAAAGGATACACTTTCTTTCTAAATTTTCTTCTCTAAAAATTATGCGGCCATTTTCGTTGGTGAACAGTATTCATTTCACTTCTACGTGAAAATCTAACCAGAAAAGTAAGTGTGAGCCACAAAACATGTATTAATTATGAAACATACGTTGCTTGTTTTGTTTCTCATTCAATCCAGAGAGCAAAAACTGTATAATATTAGATAAAAACGAGTTCAATGATGACAAGAATGATATGCACGTGGTCAAAACAAAACAAAACTGCAACAAATATCTGAAATTCAAGTAATTTATCGAGTCTCGTCTATAAATGAACAATATATCAAATGAAACAAGTTCCCTGCATTATATCAAGAGCCCATTCTCATCTTTTACCCTTACATTTGTTTAAAATTTTCGTTTCGCAGGTGTCCTCAGGGGGAAGGGGGTTCCGGGGGTTGGAACCCCCCTTTTTTGGACGATCAATGCATTTGAATGGGGACATAAAGTTGGAACCCCCCCCCCCTTTTACACTGGGTTGGGACCCCCTTTTAAAATGGCTGGGTCCACCCCTAGTCCTGCCATTCCTGGTTGGTTACATTTGCTCCATCCTCTCTGGAACCCACATAGTCCAAATAAGGATGAACTTGCCAGACTTATAATTATTTGGACAATCTAGAACCCACGTTGCTTGGGTCATGATCCCTACTAGTCCAAATAATTATGACATCTTGAAAGGCTATTATATTTTTTTCTTTGACGCCTTACATCAACGCAGGAAGGCGTCAAAGCAAAAATTTAAAATAGCCTTTCAAGACGTCATAATTATTTGGACTAGATCCCTACATTCAAAGCATGGTGCTATTAATATGGAGCACAGGCCGCAGACACTTAATCATTGTATCCCAAACTCTGTCTGACCGACATAATGTCAGACAAAAATTCATTCCTTCAGACAGAAGTTTTAGGATTTTTTGGTTGAATATATACATCTGTACATGTAGTAGAAAAATTTAAATTTCTTTAGCGGTCAGACAAACCCTTATAAAACAGTTTGGCACAGACTGCTCAATGCTAATAAAAGGAACCCTAAACACGTAATCTGGAGCTCAACCACATATGATGTACTCTCGATCCCCCATCCCCAAAAACGCACCCAGGGCAAACATGTTATTAGGGCGAACAATTTGATACAAAAATAAGATGATGTGGTATAATTGCCAATGATGTTTATATAAATTAACAATTAAGTTGTGTTACTTTTTGTGAATGGGTCAGATAAAGATTAACCCATGATTTTTGGTTGGCAGTAGCTACAGTTTTATAAGCCTTTACATGTACATATTGTATCATTTTTACTTTCCTACTGACTATTTTGTCCTGTCCCCTATATCATGATTCATTCATCTGAAACTTTTGGATTGTGTTTATGTAAAAAATGTTATTAAATGAGTTATTTCTGTATTTTTATATATACTGAGTCTGGTACATAGAATTTCTTTTATTCGGACCATTATTATTAGAAATACAATTTCAGTTGGCTCCAATCTCAGCAGGTGATAGGAAATACGTTTTCTAATTTTAACATCTTTAAGATGAACCTTAATTAAAATATTATGGCACTTAATAATGAAAACACAATTGATTGATTGTGCTGAATGTCACGTAAGCACATACGACTATTTCTTTGCTGTCCATTTGTATTGGTGGACACTTTGTACAGTAGGCAGGAATTTAATATGAAATGAACGGCAGAAAAAAAATAGGTCACTATTTCCAACTTCATGATAGCATTGTATTCTTTTGAGGTTGAGAAATTAAGATGATATATATGACAAGGCTGCAGATTGAATCAATATTGTACATGTAGATGTACCTAAATCTGAAACAAATGACAGATAAGATTAAAATTAGTCATGTATGCATCTGATATAATTTTCAAACTGGTTATCGCTTTATATTATACATGAAGCATGATGTAGTGTAAGCATACATTATAGAGCACAAAGTTTGGGGTACTCAATGTCTTATCTTCTAATCCTTACTCCAAAAGGTAGTTTGTGCAAATATTAAAACTAACTCGTTCTATGAAAAAGGAATTATATCCCCATGTTAATGCTGGTGTATGCCTTTGAATCACAAACAAAATAAAATAAGTAAAAAGAGGGCAGAATAATTTTACCAAGTAACTGTAAGGATGTTAGAATAAGTCAAATATTGCTCCAGAGGTTGAAAATTCTGTGCAATAAGATGCAGTAAATAACTATGGACATAATTTAAAAAAAAGCAAGCCATACAAAAAAAACTGGCATAGCAGCTGGTGAAAATAGATGCAAAACAATCACCCTCCCCCCCCCCCCCCCCCCACCAGAATGAATTCAAAAAGACCTCCCAAATAATGATTTACAAATTGATACCAGTCGCACTTGATAAGCAGGAGATATTCAACAAATAAAATCTCGATATATTTATGCAGGTAGGAGTTTATATTTATAATTTCAACATTACCAATCAGGCAATGACACGCCCAACAAACAAAAAATCATGAATTTTGGTAAAAAGTTCTTTGTGAAAATGCAACTTTTTTCATTTAAATGTTTATGGTTCACAATACACAAACACTAAAAGAGACCTAGTAGGCTAATCTATTTATTTATATAATGAACTTGCACTTGCAAAATGAGATTTATACAAGCACCCGAGATGCGGATTCCGGATTTGAACAAAAAAAGGGGGAAGGCCCGCTGCATGCCCCCAACACTACATGTAATCCACGTTTGGGGTGTATAATAATGACCTGAATAATTCTGATTTTTCCCTTTAATAAATTAACCAAGCAATAAGAGCATAGTTGTGTATTCGCTCAAACATATTATTACATGAAACGCCGGTGAAAACAAAATATACACGTAGTTTTTCCGTCAGCCGATCCGACTACTACAGGGTCTTTCAAACGGTTTTTTTCCCTTGCATTTCAGGGCTACTACATGTTAAAATAATTGAAAAGTGCAGGTACAAGAGCTTTACCAACCCACTTTTTACTGGTATTGGTAGAAAGGCCACATTTCATTTTTTTCAAAAAAGTGCTGCTACTAGTTATATAGCATTCGTGTAAAAGAAATTTCACAACCCGAAGTGCCAAAAAGTCAATAAATCTGTATCTGTATCTGTATGGTTACGTCGTAGCTACCAATTCTGGCTTTAATACAACGGGGTGAAGGCGCCATCGATTTACTGACGTCTCGTGAGAGCAGATTTAAAGCTCTCAAGGCTCGTTTCGCGCACAATAGTGTCCTCAAGATGGTTCCAGTTAATAACTGTGGACACAAAGAATGAGTTTGAGTATTGCTGAGTTTTGCTGGTGGGAATGTCAAAGCACCTAGTATTGTTCCTCACTTGTTTTTCAAATATGTTTGTTGCCTGGTAATTTTCAAACTTTTTCGCTGTAATGGTTCGTCTTGGTCTGGCTGATTTTAAAAAGTCGTCTGGATCGATAGCAGGTACCAATCCCTTAACCACCTTGTACAAAAATATAAGTTTTTGGCTAGTGCGTCTGGCTTTTTGTTCTTGAAGTTCCAGTTTGGCGAGCATGTCTGTTACGCAGCCATCTTCTCTTGTTTTGTAGTCGCCTGTTATGAAGCGTGCTGCTTGTCGTTGTATTCGCTCTAGTTTGTTTGCATCTATTATACTGTAGGGGTCCCATACTGTTGCTCCATATTCCATTGTTGATCTAACTAATGCAATGTAAGCGGTTTTCTTACATTCCTGCGGGCAGTATCTTAAATTCCTTCTGAGGAAGCCAAAGGTTGAACTTGCCTTTTTTGCAACATTTGTAATGTGCGTGCTCCACTTCAGGTCTTCTAATATCTGTACTCCTAGGTATGGGTTGTTCTGAACTTGTTGGAGTATCTGGCCGTTGAGTGTGTAGAATCTCTGGCTTTTGTTTTTTATGCTCAGGATGTAGCATTTTTTAGCGTTAAATCGCATACCCCATTTATTTGCCCAATCTTCTAGGTTTGCTAGGTCTTCTTGCAGCAGTTTGTGGTCTTTTTCTGTTTTGATGGTTCTATACAGTAGGCAGTCATCAGCGAACAGCCGTACTGATGACTTGACAGTATCCGGGAGGTCATTTATGTGACATAAGAAGAGTAACGGTCCAAGTACTGTTCCCTGTGGGACTCCAGATTCCACTTTTATTCTTCAGATTGTTCCCCCTCTACTACAACTTTCATCTTCCTCTGTGTAAGAAACATATTTAGCCAGTTGTTAAGTGGTCCTCGGATTCCATATTCCTCCATTTTTGAAAATAGTTTGTTATGTGGCACAGTGTCAAAAGCTATGGAAAAATCAAGGATTGCAATGTCAGTTTGTGGTCCGGCGTCAAATGCTTTCATGAAGTCTTGCAAGGTGACTAGCAGTTGTGTTTCGCATGAATAGCCAGATCTAAATCCATGATTAAGTGATGTTAAGACTCTGTGTTTATCAAGGTATTTTAGAATGTGCTTGCATATGATGTGTTCTAGTAGTTTGCAAGGTACTGATGTCAATGAGACTGGTCTATAGTTTTTCGGGCGTGTTTGTCTCCCTTTTTGAAGACACACGATATGTTTGCGTTGAGCCAGTCTTCGGGTAGTAATCCAGTGTCTATTGATGTTTGGAAGATGGCAGTTAGTCCTGGTGCTATTTCTGATGCACATTCTTTTAGTATACTGTTTGGTATACCATCTGGTCCAGATGCTTTTGATGGGTTTACATCTTTAAGTAGTTTTTCGAGACCTTTAGTTGTTATAATAAGTTGTGGTATTGTTTCTTTGATGTATTTTGTTGTTTTAGGTATTGATGTTAATTTGTCAATTGTGAATACAGATCTAAATTGTTGAATTAGTATTTCAGCCTTCCCTTTGCTGTCACTGACCAGCTTCTCTTTGTTTTTTAACGGTGATACTCCGATGTTATCTGCTTTTCTGGATTTTATATACTTCCAGAATGGCCTTGAGTTGTTTGTTTCTAGGCCTTTGATGATGGTATCGTTAATGTATGAGTATTCTGCTTTTCTGATTTGCCGTTTTACTTCTTTTTGAAAATGTCTGTAGTTTGTCCACTTTTTAGATTTTTTAGCTTGGTGGTATAGCCGTTGTTTCTTTTTGAACAGTTTCCTAATTTTGTGGTTTATCCAGGGTAAGTTGTTTTTGGAGCGGATTTCTTTAGATGGAATATGTTTGTCCATGCTTTTAAACAGCTCTTTCTTGAAGGTGTCGCCCATCTCTTGTGCGTTTATTTCGCGGTCCTGCATCTGTCGGATTTTTGTTGATGTTATTGTTATTTCCTCTTTAATGCTGCTTCAGTTTGCCTTAGAGTAAATATAGCACTTCCTTGGTTTGCTACGCTGGTAGTACGGTTTGGTGTCACAGTCTGTAACTATCATTTCGTGGTCTGATATACCAGGTGTGTTTTATGATGTTTTGACAAGTGATGGGTTTGTAGTTAGTACTATGTCGATCGAATTCTCCATGTTTTATTGTTTGTTAATTACAAAACCTCAAATAAAAAACAAGTGGCAGCACTTTTCAAGTAAAATAAGTCATCCTGATGACAGGGAGACCAAAATCAGGGCGATCCGATTTCATCTTGCACCTGCACTTTTGACTTTTTTGGAAAATGTCTTTACTTTCAGTTTGAAGTCACGTGACACTAGTGTATTCATATTTTTCTATAAATAAAAGTTTGAAATGTAAATCAGAATAGACCCTTTTCCCTCTGTTTACTCCTATGACGTGTATTTTGGCTTTAAGACAGAAAAAACTAGCTCTGAGTTCAATATGATTTTTCTTGTGTATAAAAATGGAAATTTTCTTGAAACAACCTTAACGTCCCTGCGTACACTCATGAATTCATTTTAATATACAAACCAATAGTACAGATCAGTACAAATCCAGAGAGAATGGTCTGTAACGCATACAAAGAGATACATATTCTTTTGTTGAGAATCCGCGTTTATCTGTCATTTCGAACGCGCAAAATCGAATATTTGAAATTGAAGGCTGTATAAGGACCGAAACAGCTGACAGGATTTATTATTCTTACTTTTTTTCTAGAAAAATATAATTGATTACAATAAATGATAGTTAATTCATAGCTAAAGACATTTCGAAAGGAAGAACCAAAACAGAATTTTTTTGTTCATAACATTTAGACTAGTTCATCCCCTCGTAAATGCCTATAAAACTGTACAATAAAAAGTAAAATCACAAAAATACTGAACTACGAAGAAAATTGAAAACTGAAAGTTCCTAATCAAATTACAGAATCACAGGTTCAAACTCATCAAACGAATGGATAACAACTGTCATATTCCAAACTTGGAACAGGCATTTTCTCATGTAGAAAATTGAGATTGAATCTGGTTTTATAGCTAGCTAAACCTCTCACTTGTATGACAGTCGCATCAAATTACATTACATTCACAACGATGCGAGAACAAATCAAACAGACATAATAGGTAAAATGTCAATAAGGCATCAGTCAACATTGTGCCATAATCCTAATCACTAAACAAAACATACAAACATGTAATAAAGAAGCACAAAATGGCATACAAACCAAGCATATTAGTAAAAATTAAAGACAAGAAAACAAAATTTACCATAGCAAAATTACACAATGACCGGATGTAAAAGTACAGCGCCACGTCATGCATGTTGCGCAGAAACATAAAAAAGGCATACAGACAAAGCACATATCAAAGATAACAGACAAGCAACAAACTAGTCAAACAAACAGGTTATACAATGCATGCAAACATATATTAACAAACGGAAATAACCATTAAAATGATTTAATTTGAATTATGGAGATGTAACGCCACTTTTAAGCACCGCGTTAGGCTAATTAAAATGATAATGCACTAAATTAGAAATAGAAAAAATAGTTGTCTTTGTGTTCTTTTAACTTGAGCTGAAGGGTAATACATTTTGCTGTGATGATAATGTGTATATAAAAGGAGACTATGTGCAATCTGTAACGAGACAGCAACATAAAAAACAAAATGACATTTACAGTTTCTAATGTATATCAATTGGACTATCAAAAATAAATGGAGCATCATATAAACACAATGAATTGCTTTTGCCTTTGAGAACATTACGTTTGTCCGAGCTTTGCACTGAAACGCTTGTAACACTATATCAAATAATAAAAAAATCACATAATTTTAATTGTATTCTACTAAGCCTGTATATGGCAATTATTTACATACAACTATTGATCACTTTCGCTTTTAAGTGATGTTTATTTGATTTGATACATGTTAATCATGTCAGATCAATTAAAGCACCGTTGATCCAATCAGAAAGAGCAATATCTGTACTGTTAAAAAGACATATACAAAACATTACATAACTGAAACTCAGTCAGATATTTGGGTATAAGTATACTCATCGTTGTTAAGATAACAACTGAGATTGATTGAACAATATACTTGACAATGTCTGATTCCAAAACAATAATACTAATGACACTTTATATGTCTCTTTGTGTTGTCAGCTTTGAGATCAGATCACAAAAATTCATCAAAACGAAGAACACACGAATAGTTTCTAGTGATGCCTCAAAAAGAACATCAAAGGCAAGATCAGGCATAGAATGTTCAGCAGTATGCACTCGTGATGAAAACTGCTGTTCCAGCAGCTATGACACTCACTTAAATCTGTGTTCATTATTTTCGACATGTTCGACAGAGTATGCAGAAGGATGCTCAATAACGAAAAAGACCCCTGAACCAGGTAAAGTTCATTTGTTTTATTACACAAACGTAATTATTTATTCGAATATTTGTGTCTTATTATCTAATATGAATTGTAAAAGCTCAAAAACTGCATTATGAATACACTTAAGCCTGATACGATAATTTTGGTATTTTAATATCAAGGAAAACAGGACTTAGTCTAAAAAGGGACGAAAGATACCAAAGGGACAGTCAAACTCATAAATCTAAAACAAACTGACAACGCCATGGCTAAAATGAAAAAGACAAAATAAAAAAGGAGGTGTGCGGTAAACTGTAAAGAAACATTTACTAAAACGCTAAATCTTCTACAAGTTTCTATTAGACCGTTGGTTTTCTCGTTTGAAGGGTTTTACACTAGTAATTTGTGGGGCCCTCTATAGCTTGCTGTTTATTATGAGCCAAGGCTCCGTGTTGAATGCCGTACTTTGACCTATAATGGTTTGAATTTATAAATTGTTACTTGGATGGAGAGTTGTCTCATTGGTACTCATTCCACATCTTCCTATATCTATTCTTTAGCAAAACGTTCTTTACGATTTTTTAAAATTTATATGCGTTGAATCACCATAAAGTCTGGTTTGATATCTTCGGTTATTTCTTTGAATTGAAATAGTAGGTCCTTGAAAATGTTGTTGCAGTATCAGAAGCCACTTACGACAGCACTGCATCATTAGAAATTAGTGAGTGCAAATATTCTAAGAAGTTATAAGTTCAATTTTCAACACTCTAATTCTAAATATCAAAGTTAAGCATACATATTTTGGGACTGTTGTACCATCCAGCCTTATTCAGCAATAAGATAAAATATTAATAATGAATTATAGATAAGAAGAAATTAGAAAACATAAAATTATGTATTAAGGAATCAGAATGGTGCTCAAAATGGCAATAAATTTTAAGATATAAACTAAATAAGTACAAGAGTAGAACAAGACATTTACTTTCCATGTAAGGAAAAATGACGAGAGTATACGTATTTTTGCTGTGAAAAAAACCAACGTTTTTAAAGCTTTTTAACGTATTATAACTCATGTCGTTCCCTTCCATTTCATCACTATATCTTTTGTAAAAGTCTACGTCCACTCCACACAGAAATCAAAATCACCAGGAAAAAGGGTGTGCAATGTACAAATTAACTATAGATAAATAATTTATAGATGATATACTTGTGCTATCAAATGAGACAAGTTTTACCTAACCAGTTATTCGCATAATTTTTTAACCAATTAATTGGTTAACAGGTATAGCATTAAATGTTCAGAGAAAAACATACCCTAAGGGTGAGTAAGTAAGAGAAATATGGTCATTTGTATGTTTCATCGAACCTAATGTAATTAGTTATCAAAGGTACCAGGCGTATAGCTCAATACACTAGACGTGTGCGCGTGTCTTCTACATAAGACTCATCAGTGACGTTCAGATCAAAATAGTTAGAAAACCAAACAAGTACAAATGTACCAATAATGACCCAATATTCAAAAATTGCTATGCCAAATACGGCGAAGATTATCTATCTCCTATTAAATTAATTGTTAGTTTACTCTCATCCTTAACATGCTGGAAATATTTTCATCTGAGCGTTACGCAAACAACAATTAAAAAAAAAAAGCATGTTTGCAGTTCTGAGACGAATGTATTATTCAGCGTATTCGTCTCATTTTATCCTAATACATGACGTTGAGTTCATGTATGCATAGCACTGCAATGACCAGTATATACTTAGTTTGCATTTCACAAATTGTAAATCTGCATTTAGATTAAAATATCATCACTGAGCCTTTGAGTGTGACGATTTGCATTTTTACATTTACATTTATTCACTCAATATCATAAATTGAGAAAAGAAACGGGGAAAGTGTCATAGAGGCAACAAACCGACAAAAAGGGGTAAACAGTTTAAGTCCTCAAATTAGTCTTCAACACAGCGAGAAAAATCCCGCACCCGGAGACAGGTTTCAGCTGGCCCCTTATCAAAAATGTGTACTAGTTCAGCGAAAATGGAGTTTACACTAAACTGTGAATTATCTGAATAAATGTTTTTTGTTCACATTAATACAAATTATGTTTATTTTAGATTTTTTCTCAATCTGATATTCAAAGTGTCCGTGCTTATTCATTTAGAGCAAATTGGAAAGTACATATGTTCATTAAAGGGACAATAGCTGTCAAATTTATGTTCGTCGATTTGACTCAAATTATCATAATTGATTTTTAAAATACTGAAACGTATATCCAAATAGCAAAAAGTCTAAAATAAACAAATCACAATTCATGGCCTGGATAATATGTATCAACGTCATCTAATTAATCATCGATATGACATCCAAAGACTGCTGACGGTCAAAACATGCGATATATTAAAACATAAGTTTGAATTTAAACATATAGTGACCACATGCAATTATATGTCTGTTAAAAAGTATGTTTATCACCGTTGTTGCAACTATAAGAATGACTTTTTTTTGCATATATCGTAGATAATGCCCCTTTAAGTCTCAATTGTTCTAGATAATAATATCATATTGTACTGCGATAATACATTTATATCAAAACTATCAAAATTGAAAGAATTTCCAATTAAACAGTTCTACAATATCTGTTAAATGATAGCGGATATGGTCCTAATGATGTCATTACAATCCTGTCCCCTTTTCACGAATATTATCTACAGAATTAGACGTATTTCCGGGATTGTACTAGCATGACCGAAACTACGGGTGTCATATATGGAGTAGGAGCTGTTAAACAAGTGAGAGGTTTAGCTAGTTATACAACCAGGTTCGATCCACCATTTTTTACATAAGAAAATGTCCGTACCAAGTCAGGAATATGACAGTTGTTTTCATTCGTTTGATATGTTTGAGCTTTAACTTTTGCTATATGGTAAGGGACTTTCTGTTTTGAATTTTCCTCCGAGTTCAGTATTTTTGTGATTTAATCTTTTTCCTGAGTACCTCAGATCACCCCCAGTTTTTCATGGGGTTCATATTTCTCAGTCTTTAGTTTTCTTTTTTTTTTGTTTTGTGAACTATTGCTTGTCTGTTGATCTTTTCCTATTTAGCTATGGCGATGTAAGTTTATTTTCGATTTATGAGTTTGAATGTCCCTCTGGTATATTTCGCCTCTCTTTTAATGATTTTGGTACTCAATATTCGGTTCTTCCAACACTAAACTATACAGATAAGTTTATCTAAAACTATTCATTTCTACTGAATAAAAATTAATATTTATCTATCTATTGTTTTGGACCTTGATATTATAATTTAATATTATAATATTTATCTCAAAAATATAATTTACGGGACAAGTTTACATTCCAGCATTGCTATTTTTTTCATTGATGGTGATGGTATATTTTCATATCTTCATTGAGTATATATTTCTCCCAATGTAGTGAAGTTTTGGGTTTCGAGGAAAGTAATGTTTTCGTTGCTTAAAACAGGATTGAAAATAAGATATCACAAGTTGATTAAACCTTATTTGAAATTTAATTGCTTAATTACATCACAAACTGACTCTGTGTTTTTGAAGGGACAAGGTTTACTTTAGGCCAAATATGGCTGGGGATTCAACTAAATCATCAGTATCAAAATGTTCATACTTTGAATCTTAATTGGATCTAATTCAGAAGCCTGTCACTAGATTAAATAAGTCTCTTCATTATATTGCATGTTTGGCTTCAAACTTGTTTTGAATATATCGTCAAAAAACGATCACTTATGCAGGAATAACATGTTGAGGAAACTATTGACCCCCAACATAGATACCATTTTTTTCTGTAGCCATACGTTGCCAATTATGACATTTAAAAACTTTCTGTATCAAAGATGGCGCTCAAAGTACATTGCTTAAAAAAGTGTAAAGAATTATTGAAAATTCGACAAAAACTGATGATTTTACACAAGTAATGCATACTTGAGAAGTAATTTGTTCTTAATTTTAATGTGTTCTAAAATGATTATGTGTGTATTTATTGTCATATCACAACTATTTCTAAGTAAAATTTATAAATTCTTAGAGCCAATTTTAACCCTTTGGGAAAATACTCCTCATGTTCCTACTGGCATTAATTCAATTACTAGATGTTTTGTCACGTGTAACATTACATCAAACTCTTTACCTACATTGCATTGTTTTCAACATTAATTGTTACGTTAAATCCCTATTAAACTAAAAAGAAACAAAACAAAACAAAACAATACAATACATAAGAACTTAAAATAAAGTGTTGTTTTATCCTAACTGTAATTTTATTTTCAAAAGAACTTCTATAGGTTTAGTTTTTGGACCACTTTTATATAGTATATTTAAATGACCTTTTTTGCGTCTTTTCATATTTCCATTGTTATAGGTTTACTTTTATGTTAACAACTAGTCCTTAGTTTTTAAATCGGAAGTATGAAGGCACCTGTTATATATTTTTCCTTTTGATGCTTGCGTTTGTTGCCATTTAAAGTTATAGTGAAGAAATGAAATATTCAAATCAATTATCAATTGAAAATTAAATACAAGCATACCAACAGAAAGTTGTATGCATTATGTACATAGTTTACAAAGAACATTTTAATAAACAATTGATCGTAAAGTATATTGAAGATACCAAGATTTGTTTCTCTTGAAATTTTGTGAAAGGTGAAATGAATGTTTACAAGGTCTTTGGTTTGAAGCGAATAAATAGTTACTTTCTGTAAACAAATAAATTATGGTCATTGTTCTCTTACAGCATTTATATAAAGGCTAAAATGAGCTTGTAAGACTCAGTATGCAAATATCAAATATGCTCAGAAAATTAGAAACGGAAAGTTTCGATTCATTTTCAAAATGAAGGTGAAAATAAATCAAATGAAAATTAATCATTTAATCCATGAGTCATCAAAGTTGTGTTTCAAATACAAAATGAAGGCAAGAGCAATATGGCAACTCACCAAGTATAGTTGTAAAACAAAATAAATGTTTTGCAGTCATTTTAAAGAAAAGAATATCCAAGGCTTATAATTTGGTTCACCAGATTCGTATAAATTGTCATAAATTCCACGGAAAACTTAAAGTAAATCACCTATAAATAAATCATGTACAAAATATCAGTATAAAACAGGTGATAGTAAGCCCCTGCTTTAAACAACAACGTCATCGACATACAACTGTACAATTTCCACGTTTTACACTGCTTTATCCATTTCTAACCTGAAAGATTCACTACATCATCTCATTAAACATATAACAAAAAATAGGATGTGTATATAAAGAGTCCTTGGTTTTGGTCGTCAACATACCCTCTGCTCAGACTTATATTTAAGTGAGCAATTCTCATTTTCCAAAATAATAACTTAACATAAATATCTTTATTTAATGTTTTTGTTATACTAAAGTAAAATAATTTGATGGCAAAATATATTATCAAGTTTGATGATACCTAATGACCTACTTTGTCAATTAAAAACATATTAAATGTTGAATAAATGAATATCATATATTTATTCAACATTTAAGATTGAGTATATATAAAACGGTTTAATAATAAATAAAAGAGACATGGAAAAATAAAATAAACAAACCATAACATTACGTAACCGAATAGTTGGTTTCCTGGCTGCGTTAAAGGACAACATTTACTCTTGACTATGTTGCA
The DNA here is from genome assembly GCA_019925275.1 of Mytilus edulis. Lineage (NCBI taxonomy): Eukaryota > Metazoa > Mollusca > Bivalvia > Mytilida > Mytilidae > Mytilus > Mytilus edulis. The sequence goes on from JAHUZM010000414.1 coordinate 35,013, forward strand.
TCTATGAAAAAACGTTCGAAAATCAATTTATATATTCAAAATGAATTTTAATTACTGAAAGGAAATAAACTAATTCAAACATTTGATAAAATTTATATAATCTATTTTAGCGTATTCTTCTTGTAAAATAAAAGACTTTTCAATACGAAATGTTAGAAATCTTGCATTGTTGAGGGGTTTTTTAAATATATTTGCTTTCTAGTACAATATAATTCATATCTATACACATTACCCAATTTTCTAGATATTTTATCATAGAAGAACCACTTCCAAAAAAGTAATTTGGCCAGTAAAATGATTGAGTCATCATGGTGCATAACAGAAACATTTAAACCTTTGAAGTGGTTTCGATTAAGTGTTTATTATTACTATAGTGTGCTGTAATGTTCTTGTGATGACATCCGAAACACTCAAAGTCGACAATTTATATGATTTATTATATGCAAATAAGATGATAATAATGAAACTACTGAAAAGTGCTTCTTGTGTCTAAACGAAAGAAGCTAAGACATCAAAATGTCACAGATTTGTGTTTTCCGGTCATTTATAACAATATCTTTGTAAAACATCAACGAACGGTATAAATTGAAAAAACATGTAGTAAATAAGCAAGACAATACAAATAACCAAACAGACTGAAGACATTTGAAATGCAAATTACGATCATGTATCAATATGAAAGTGTATATATCAAATTTCACCCTACAAGCGCTCGATTTGTCGACAACTTTTACAGAGTCTAGCAAATATGTGCAACACAACGTGCTTTAAAAAGAATTATCATACAAATAACGCCCCTTAATTTACCATTTTCTACATAAGAAAATGGACATGTATCAAGTACCAAGTCAAGAATATGACAGTTGTTATCCATTCGTTTAATGTATTTGAGGTTTTGATTTTGCCATTTGATTACTGACTATCCGTTTTTTTGATTTTCCAAGGAGTTCGGTCATTTTTTTTTCTTTTTACTTAGTTATATTTCCTTCGATCATTACCTTAGTGTCCTGTCAACTTGGTATTTAGTACCTACAATCTTTACATATCCTGTTTACTTTGTAATGACCAAGACCAAACACGACAAATACTTTATTTAAGACTCCCATTATTTAAATACATATAAAACATAGACATATACTAAAGGTTAACAACAGCGTATACATAAGACACTGTAAAAATAATGACGAGAGAGAGATGTTAACACATATCCAAAAGGGAAAACCAGCTTTAAATATATGTGGCAGATTTGAGCAGTGTTTAATAGCTATGTCTTCACATTCGCATATATTGATGAAAGTCTTCAATCCTTTATCGATGGATTTAACATATACTAGTATAATAAAGAAGCAATGGATGATATTGTTAAATTTAATACATGCCTTTTTGTATCTCTTTGTTACATATTTGTTTGGTTTCGTAGTAAGATTACAACAAAATGTTGACTGTTGTATCCCTATTTTGACATTTTTACCTAATATGAGGCAGGCATTACCTGTGAATGGGGACGAAGTTTGTTTAAATTAATTTTTTTAACTTAAATATTTGTTAAAAAAAGAAACGGAAATACCGTAACGTTTCCGATTTTGGTTCTGTTGTTAGGGATTTTACTTGTGACGTTATTTAAGTTATGACGTCATGTTCAATGTAAACAAAGAAACGCAATGCATCAGGTAACGTCTATTCATACCAAAGACAAAGAATGATTAAAAATGAAATATATTAGTATTGTGTTCCTTGAGTTCCTATATTTTACTAGACTAATCAAAGTTGCATGTGAACAAGACCGGAAGAAGGAAGTAGAGTTATGTGTTCTGTGCAGATCCGGAAATTAAAAAACCCGACAAAAAAAAATTGAACGATTTTGAGTTCATTAGTACAATGAAAAATTCGGGAAATTTTCCCGATTTTTTTTTTTTTTTTTTTTTTATATATTGAGTTTTCTACTGTAATCGGGGACTATGTCCCCATATTACGTCTTTTTGTTTTGTTTATGCATCGTTGTCACTATACATGTTATTGAATTTGATGCGACTGTCATACAAGTGAGAGGTTAAGTTAGCCATAAAACCAGATTCAATCCACCATTTTCTACATGGAACACTGTCCGTGCAAAGACAGAAATATGACAGTTGTTATCCATTTGTTTGATGTGTTTGAGCCTTTGATTTTGCCATTTTTTAATTTTGAATTTCCTCGGAGTTATTTTTGTCATTTTACATTTTTTTCATCAACAATGCAAACTTTTCTGTTTGGGTTCCATTTATATATCCCTCAGAGCTAGCAATTAAAGAAACAATAGACAAGGCTTCAGTTGCCTCATGATTTACTTATACCTCGAATTTGACAAACTCAGTCATCTCAGTACCAGAATCTATGACAAACGAGGTTATTTTATGTTGAAATTATCACTTTCCCCCACCTTAGTAGCAATATACCAACTTGACCTGCATATAGGATATACATTTCCAAACTAATTCGGTATGCAAGAACATGGAGCAACTATTTAGACTTGTAAAACATCACCAGGGTCTGAGAAGAAAGTTAAAGACCCAGTGGTATGTCAAAGAACGTCTCGCTATTTCTTCTAAAAAAAAATCATCGGAAGTTACCAAGACAAATATATAAATATTTCGTATCAAATAATACAGGATGGTCTTAAAGTATAAGCTATAGGTAGTGACGTTGTTTATCATCTTAATAACGTGTTATAGTATTCTTCTATTTGTCGTTATGAATATTACTTTTACTGTTTATCAGGGGTTATTTTTTGTGGTACCCATTTGGTGTGGCTCTGTACATCCTGCCATTATGTTATTGTTCTATTATGATTTTTGTATTCTTGCCTTTAATGTTGTCTAAATAAAATCGTTTCTGTATGCATTTATGTGATTTTTTGTTACATATGACGTGACCCGCGGGTACTTATAAATCCCGATATTGTGTTATTGTTCTAGGATAATTTCTGTCCTGTTATAATTTCTGTCTTGTATTCTTGTCTTTCTTTACAGCAAATAAGCTTTGTCTGTGTGCTTTTTTTAGTTTCTTTCTTCCATGTGACATGGCTCTATACATCTCGTCATTGTGTTATTGTGTCATGGTAACTGTTTGTTTATATATGTGATTGTTTTAAAGTGATCAAGATAATAACACAACGGTGACTGCTGTTCCCCTAGTTTTGACATTTTTACCTATTATGTCTGTTTGTTATGTTCACGCATCGTTGTCAATATCATGTCATATAAGTGAGAAGTTTGTCTAGCTATAATACAAGTACAATTCAGGAATATGGCAGTTGTTGTCCATTCATTTGATGTGTTTGACCTTTTTGGCCAATTTATTAGGGACTTTCCCTCATAGTTCAGTTATTTTTTTCATTTTACCTTTTGTATATCATTATTTATTTAACATAAATTCAAGTTTTTTTATCATCAAAAATATTCATTAAAGTATCGTCAAAGTGACACCCACGATTTACAAGGCTATCACAAACTAGTTGATAGTCTATTGTAGAGGATCTTACAAATTACTAGTAATATAGGATACAATCACAGAAATAATCTCAAATAAATACGTCTGAACTGAATCTACGACAGATTTTAAACATCAGATCACCAGTGATGGTGATAAAAGGCTGAAAACACATTCTGTATATATAATTTGTCCAAATTATAGCCCAACACGGCAACATCAGTAAATTTGCAGAAGCATTGTATTGTTCTTATCTGCCCGGGACTCGAAGTCATACATATATACATCGAAATTATGTATAAACGACACCATTAAATTGTGAATGAACTCTTTTAAATCAATATCACAACAATATAATCAAATCGTAGTGTTACATCATAACAAATCTTTTACAAATATTTATATAAAAATTAATTACTTAGATTATCTAACTTTTATTGAAGCACATGAATAACCTATTGGTTCTCCATTTTTATTTATTTTTTCTGTAGCTCCGAACTGGTTTTTTAGTACTAGACTTTGCTATGAATGGTATGCTGACGGTGATGGTAA